>NW_019060185.1:137786-153103 GCF_000696155.1 Zootermopsis nevadensis
ATCTTCGTAACTTTTTCGGGCGTTGTGCTCGAAGATGGTCGTCCAGAACGCTCGTCATCATCGACAGGGGTTCGGCCATTTTTAAAACGTGAATGCCACACAAAAGTTTGCGGACTCCCCAAATGCTTGCTTTAGCATTTCATAGGTTTCCGTAGCGGTTTTGGCGAGTCTTTGGCAAAATTTGATGCACACTCTTTGTTCATTAAAATCGCAGGAGGGTCGGTGTAATGCACTACCAAAACGCCCGTAACTAAGAAACAAATGCTAATTCGATGATGCCGGCTGGCACACTGATTCACTATGAATGTAGGCCGCACCCCCTAGCGGCAGAAGCTCGTACTACATCCGGTTCGACCTCTATTGACACAGTCTTGAAACTTTCCGATCGCACCTCGTATAAGGATGTTTATAACTAATTCGAGTATTTCAGAAAACTGGAATGAATGGAATGGAAGAAGAGATGAAATAGATAGTCACCAGAATGAGTATGAAGAACCACATTGTGAAGATCCTGATTTCAATGTAAGTTAAATAAAACTGTATGACCTGGGTAATTTGTTTTTAAAAGAAAAAGCCTGAATTAATGCTTTTAATAAACTCACTACTGTGGCTGGGAAATTCTGATTAATATGGACATATTATATCTACCACAATCAGAAACATTTGGTCTGGTACAGTGTTACACACCTGTGTGTCACAAATTTTTATAAGAAATTGCATGTTCGCAAGTTATAGTTAAGTTCATTAACCAGCCAAAATATATGACTTGCTGATTAACATGAAAGAACAGTAAATATGAAAAATAAGCTTTTAATTAATATGGATCTCTGTCTGATAAAAGTATTTGTGATTTGTTTCCAGATGGACTGTGACTATGATCCTGCCAACCAATTACAAAATGAACTTATCCAAGCAACTAAGAGAAACAAGAAAGGCAAAAGATGGAGCAAATTTGCACAGGCCATTGCTGTAAAGAAACCAGTATTTGATTCCACCAGTCAAACGTTTGACCAGTATTTTGATGAATATTACAAGCTGGATTTTGAAGATATCATTGGTGATTTGCCTTGTCGATTTAAGTACAGAAATGTTATGCCAAACAGTTTTGGTCTCTCAGTTGATGAGGTACGAATCGGTGAAGTGAGTGAGCTTTATGGTGATACCTCATTCATGCTCCTATAATTTGTAGGCTGTACTGTGACTTCCATTCCAGATTCTGAAAGCTGATGACAGGGAGCTCAATCAGTGGTGTTCCCTTAAGAAAGCTGTCCAACACCGACCTGAACATGTTGAGAAATATGATGTCCATGCATATGATAGTAAATCAAAAAATGAGAATTTGAAAAGGAAAGTTTTCCACAGTCTTTATTCTGAGTAAGTACTTAATATCATAACATTAAAATTGAAGCCCATAAAAATAATATACTCTTTGATACGTAAAATTAATAATGTTGCCACGATATTTTATTCACTCACAATTTTTTTTTAATATTTACTTTGAAAATTAAGGTATAGTGTGCTTGACACTGGTCTTCCAACTAACTGCCTTCCACCATCACTGAAGCCAATAAATCTGTAATCAGAATTTTATTTATAAAGAGAGGTATTTGAAGCCTCGTGAAATGTTCAGAAATGTCAGTATTACAGCTTGTTACGGGTAATTGACACATTAGAAAGAATGCAACACAGTGGCCCAGCAGCCACAGCCCGCACTGTTTGTCGGAACCTGTATAATGGTAGTTATATTTCATGGGGTGCTAGTGTGTAACATAATGAAGGAAGGCCATGCATCCTGGAAACAGTCATAATTTACTACTAGTATGTGTGATAAAATCTGCCATGGTGGTCTAGCGGTTAGAACGCTGGCCTTGTAATCCTGGGGTCTCGAGTTCAATTCCCGGCGGTGCCCGAATTTATAACTTGTGTTGGGCAAGGCCGTGGTCTAGGCAACACGGAGTTTTCCTCCGTGGCATCCCAACAATTACTCCATTCACACACAGAAGAAGGCAATGGCAAACCACTTCTGGATCATCTGCCAAGAACGTATATGAACAGGTCCCAGTCCGAGAAAAGGATGGAAGGATCCTGTTCATATGGACCTGTCGTCAGACAGAACACTAAATAATAATAATAATAATGTGTGATAAGTACCAAGATAAGGATCAGAGGCTTTAAAATGAGTGACTTAATGAACCACATGGAGTAGAATCCTCCTAAAAGCTGACATTGGTCCTCTTCCTGAGTCAGTTGAATACAGTTCACAACATAACCATTTTAATATTATCCTTCCATGTATGCCTGAGTCTCCCAAATGATTTTAACTTCCTCATTATGCAGTTTTCTGTAGCCTCCCATTACTTCCTTTTAAGTCAGAATATTCTCAGCGCCCTGCTCTAGCCTTAGAAAATTAAATTGATTTGAGGTGTGGCTCAACAGGTGCCTGCAGTCATTCTTTATATCATCTAAAATTCGTAACTCATTTAAACAATTTTAGCTGTAATTCAGCTACCTTATACTTAGACATGATTTACATTACTTATATTACAGAGAACCTTCAAGGCAACAAACTGAAAATGAAGAAACAAAGAGGAAGCAGAAGAGGAAACGCAGAAAGCATACAAATTGTGGTGTTGAATTACATGATGGCATTAAGAAGAAGAGAGTAATGGATGATCACATCGTGCAATCAAATGGAACAGACAAAACAGAAAGTGGTGAAGTTGCCAGTGGAAATAGATTGATCTCATCTCTTAAAAATGGTAATGTAGAAACTGACCAGTCTTTAAATTCACAAAAGGCAAGGAAGAAAAATACCAAATCTGAAAAAATAAATAAATTCAGTTGTAAAGCACCTGCAGAGATCCAATTAGTTCCACTGGTGTGTAAGAAACCTAATCATAAGGAAATTTCTGGAAAGAAATTCCACAAGGTTTATAGACAGAGTGATGAATCTGCAAAGCAGGACAATCCTGCCATTTCAGATGCACGTCTGAGAGCATATGGAATAAATCCAAAAAGGTTTAAAAACAAATTGAAATATGGAAAGAAATGAGCAAAGTTCTGCAGTGTCAGACTTAAGAGTGAATTTTTAAAATTTTAAAGACAGTGATTATATATTTTGTGTGCATACAATATGTTAATATAATGTTAACTATGTTAAGAAACTTAGTAAGGTAAAGTGTATGAAAAGTGAGGTAGATCAAGTTAAGATTGAGAAAGTATAAAATAAATTATAGTATGGAAACAAACAAGCTCAGGAAAAAAAATTCTCTGGCAATATGTTTCAAAATAATGTATCATATTCAGGCCAAACACTCTTTTAAATGATATGCTGACATTTCCATTTTAATCTTAAGCCAAATGGAACTGTCTGTATACAGACAAAAAATATATAATTTTAATGCATCTAGGATTTTCACTCTTATTCTGTGGCTTCATGGTCCTTTTAGTTTAACCTTAGCCTTCCTCTTGACAGCCATCCACTAAACCTATCTTGAGCTTTTATTCTCCATTGTCTTATACCAAGGGCTTTTATATCATCTTCAACATCATCCAGCCATCTTCATTTCTGTCTTCCAATATCACGTCTACCTCCAGGTTTTGAGAAGAACACCTTTTTTTAGCCATGCAGGCTCCATCTATTCTGATGTGTCCCAGCCATACCAGTCTTTGCTGTTCCAAGTTAGTCCTCATTTTCCACACCCCTTGTTCGCATTTTGGTCCATATATTTTCTGTAAGATCTTTCTTTCCCATGTCATCAGGCTAGATGCCATTTTCCCAGTTACTGTCCAGTGCTCACTGCCATATAAATACTACTGGTCTTATAATAGTTTTATATATTCTTATTTTTGTATTCTGAGATATATATCTGGTATCAAATATATTACTAGTGGATCGGTAGCATCTATTACCAGCTACTATTTTTTATTTTATGTCAGCTTACACCTTGTTTAGAAATGTAATTACAGCTCCCTATATATTTAATATTATCAACCTCTTCAAAGCTCTGTCCATTTTATTTTAATTTCCAGTCCTATAACTGAAGCTGCAGTCTGCATTTGCATTTGGATTTCATTTAGGGTTCCCATAGATCGGCCATTCACTACGATGTCATCCACATATGCCATAAAAATCATGCCTCCCGGATTAATTTTTATATTCAAAAGGAAGTAGAGACCTATAACTGCACTCTCCAGAAATCAGTGGAATGTGCTTTCAGTATAATTGCAGCCAAATGGAGTTCACTCAAATATACTTAAATTGAACCAGATAAAGCTGATTTAACTGAAAAGTGCATATGCTTGTTAAATAATTGAGAAAGAAGGTATTTATAATCTAAATATCACATCCACACTGCAATCAAATAATTGTCAGCACAACAGGCTTGTAACATAAGAGACATTTAAAGAATATTATAATAGTAATGAAGGGGCAATTATTCAGCAGTTTGATGTTTGCTAATAATCTGTGCTAAATCTATTTCAGTATACATAAATGTAGAATTTGTACTGATGTAGCAAGGAACAAGTAATAAACAAATAGTAACATTTACTTGAAACATTCATATCTTCACTAACTGTTTGCTATAACGTCCTTGAAACCTCTGTTCTGATAAATTTTTATTTCCACTGAATACAAGATTAATTAATTTGGCAGTATCCATCTCTTCATGTAATTGAAAACACAAGTGATGTTAACCAATACATGCTCTAATTTTTCTTGCACTGTAACCTGTTACAAAGCTGTGAACCTGCCAGTTCACATGAATACGCTTGCAGTGTGACCACAGGTGTAGGCAATCATGTCAACCTGGCCATCTTACTACAGGTGACCTAGACTGGCCTGCTTGGCATCAGTTATACTAAGCGACATTATAGGTTACTGTGGTCAGCCATTCGTAGGTAGAAGTGTCTTCTAATACACTAAATGAAGAGATTCTCTGCAACAAATAACTCCAGATAGCAGTGGCTGGAATTTCCTGAAAATTAATCATTTAAAAATGAAACTTCATCATCTTTCCCCACTTGACACAAACTTAAACTTTCAGCAGTTGTTAGACACCACTGAAAGCATCACCAACTCTCTCTGGACCCTTTACTTTTTCAGGTGTTCAGTTTTTATTTATTTTTTAGGTCACCATTTTTAGTGTGTTCCATGTCATTTTATTCTGTTATCAGATTCTGCTGTTACTTAATGTCCAAGTTCTAAGTTCATGTCACTTGCTAAATCTTTCAGTTTCACTCCAGTGGCCATGAATTTAACATTCTGATGTATTGTACGTACACACACATTGCTCAGTTATGTTTATGTACAATAATACAATACTAAACCTGAAAAAAGTGCAATTTTACAAAGTTTGCTAGTTTCCAAAGTTCATATAGTCCCACTATTGTTTTGCATATTTTGCGAGGAGTAAGTGGGCGACACTACCAACACGTTTCAAACAAATCCCAGATGCTACTTTTCTGCAATTAATTTACAACATTCGTAATACTGGGACAACTCGAAAGCAAGTTGTGAGGTGTATTTATATATGGTTAAGAAATGTATAACGTTTACGATGAACTCTAGAATGATTCTCTGGGTAATTATCAAAGGAGTTTTTACATGAAAACCTCGGACATGTATTTTTTTAACACCTTTATTTCAGAAACCACTATACGAACTTAAAATCTGGCGAAGTTTCGTAATGGGTTATACTTAGACAATCTACACAGCTCACTAACATGCTCTTATCTGTGCTAAAATGGGCCTCTGCGTAAGCTTATCAGTAGGTTAAACTTCATTTCAGTAAATCGATTAAATTCCCTGTGGCAGAAATTGTCATGGCATTTTATTTTGTCATAACACGTTTCCGTTACCTTAAATATTGCGTATTAAGGAAAACTTTTGATATTGAGAAAAGTTCATGGCATTGATAAAGTTAATTTTATTTTCAAACCTTTGTATTTTATTTCATCAACATCCTTAAAATCTTGGTTCGGTTATCTCCGACCTATGGCATCCTTGGCTGAAGGTAATTTTACTTCATACCTATTCCAACACGTAGATCTGCGGATCATGTCTATGGTTCCCGGTCCAGACTTTTCACTGCCGTCATATGGAACGAACCTAACAAGCGACCGTCAATTCTCAAAACATGGCGGCCTTTAAACAAGATGTTGTGAAGAAGCTAGAATACACTATACACAAATGTTCCAGCTTTATGTCCACATATGTACCTGAGTAAGGGAATATGATCAATGTCCGTTTTAAGCCAATGTTTTTTAAGTATTTTATCAATGTATGTAGTCTTGTCAATTTAGACAACAGAAAATATTCATTTTTAACCTGTCATTCGACACACCTATGTATATATTTGTTCTCGTAGAATTTGTATGGTTTGCATTTGCTTACCATTTTGAAATATTTCAACATTATAATATAGCAGGTGCAGAGGTTGAATGTGTTTAAAATGTCTTAATGTTTTCAGGAATATCCAGGAAGACAAGCCTAGTGATCAGTCATCTCGATGGTCTTCTGATACAAACAACCCACCACAGGTTTGAATATTGTAGATTTAAAATCAGGAAGCGTATATCTGAGAGAAACCTTGCCGTTTATTATCAATGCTCTTCATTTTAGAGAAGTTGTCATTTTCTTGTATTGTGGGATCATGCTCTGTTAATCACACACTTGCAATTCCTTTTTGTTAATACACAACACCACCATCAGTGTCTTTTGCATTACTGCAATATCACATTTCACTGGTGGCACTTCAGGACAATATATTTCAGCTGTTAATACAATCATGTTTGTTCAACACTACTTTGCTTGTGCAAGTCCCTGTACTTGTCACTGTAAATGTATTACGATATGTTGATTTTTGGAGATTAGAAAAGTAGCAAAACATTAAAAACATGTTGAAACCTGCATGGCTCAGAACTAAAGTGGATGACGTTCGCAATAACTTATTTCAAGAAATATGCTTCAAAGTAGGACCCCTGCGCACACACACACTTGCTCCATCGATCCTGCCATTGTTGGAAGCACCGGCGGAAGGCTTCGTTTGGAATCTTCCGGAGGTCGGCTGTCGCATTCGACACATCGCTGGTTGTGCAGCAATTCCTCGCTGAGAAAAGCATTCCCGTGATCACCCAACCACCATACTCTCCGGATCTTGCTCCGAGTGACTTCTGGCTGTTCCCTACTCTGAAAATGGGCCTCAAGGGGACGCGTTTCACAACCATGGAGGACATCAAATCGAATGCGACGGCCGAACTCCGGAAGATTCCAAATGAAGCCTTCCGCCGGTGCTTCCAACAATGGCAGGATCGATGGAGTAAGTGTGTGTGCACGCAAGGGTCCTACTTTGAAGGTGATTAGGTAAGCGTTGCCATATGTCCTACCATTACAGTGCTATACCACAGTTCCAGGAACTTTTTGACTGCCCCTCATATAACCATTTATGCCTTGTAACATTTGACATTTTGTAACAAATTTTTATGATGAGGGGTTCTTAGTCCCCTAACAACCCCCAAGCTGGAGGACCACACATTTTTGGCTTAATGTCTGTGACACTTTCAAATGGACACTGTTTTGTCACTGGTAAGGTCTGGCATATGAGTTGTTGTGGTGTAATGAATATATTGGGGATGGAGGAAATATCACTATAAAATACTGAACATCTTAGTGGAGTGGTTAGCTCTTCTGCTTCATGTTTCGGAGGTCTCAGATTAAAATCTTGGCTTAGAGACCAGCTATCTTGAATGAGGTTTTTTGTGCTTTTCTTCAGTCTCTCCAAGCAAATCCCTAAATAGTACCTTAAATTTGGCCATGACTGCTTCCTTCCACATCCTTTCCAATTCATTACTCACTGCCATTCTTTCATCCTACACTGTATAGTCTATATGCTGAAAGCATAATTAAATCAAGTAAAAGTATATAAATAAACCACTATCAAATATTAGGTTCAATTGAACATAGTTTAGTTGAGTTTTAACCCGTTAACCAACCACTTTATCCTTCTTCCTTCCTTCACCAAATTTCCTATTTGCAGGTCCACAACTGTTATGACAAAATTGTTGTTGATAATCTCGAGACAGTTGTCATTTATGGTCTTGTTCACCTTCTGGTCCTGCCTGTCCCATTTCTGAGATGTGACGTCTATGAGGCCAGAGGACTGTTGAAGCTTAAAGTAGGTGCTGCAGTCATGTTGGAAGCTTATTATTGCTCAGATTAATAAGTTATTGTCAGAAGCAAAGGAAGCGAAATGTATGCAGAGATATCTCTGCTGAATCTTTTTTTTTTTTTTTAAAAAAAAAGCTTAGACCTTTGCCAGAGATGCCCAGTACCTTACTGCTGGGCAATTAGGTCTCCTCTCTTGATATAGTTTTATGTCCCATTTTTCATTCCTGCCCTGACATAATTTGACAAATTAGAGATGGTGGCAGTATGTCTCTTATTTTTATCCATCTGCCCTGTTTCCGCTACCACTCCCTGGATGGTGATCAGGTCCTTGAATCCTCAGTTAGCTTCTCACTGCGGCTACACTTTAGCTGCCAAATATGCTACATCATTGCATTTGAAAGTTAGTGTTTAAACTAGATGTAGTACAAGGATTTTAAATCAGCGTTTTCATTGCACAACTCAATTTGTCACTGTATGAATTAATTTTAGAGTTCAGATAGGTCTACATGTCCTTTAAGCCACCCTTAACAGATTGAAAATAAATAAAAAAGGTATTTGTTTTATTGTCTTACAATATCACCATTTTCTGGTGTTAAGTGATGGTTGAGAAAGGTGTCGATTTTGATGTTTATCGCTTGTTTTAAGGCATTGTAATTTATCTATAGTAACTGCAGAATATTTATGAAGTATGAGTCATAATGTGTCATTGTTAGTTAAAATTTGAATTGATGTCTTTGGTATGCAAATAAAATGCACTGTCACTGATCTACCCTCCAATGTAGATCACTACATCAGCTATTAGCTGTGGTGGAATACAGCACATGTTTGTACATTAATGTCATCCCCTTTGGTAGTTGAATCATAATGGTGGAACCATAACCATTAAGTCAAGTGTGTAGGAAATATCTGTGTTAAACTTTAGTTAGTTTCAGGATTTAAGCTTTGGTCATTGTGTTCAGTGTGGCACTATTTACAAATAACCATATCTGTTGAGTCCACTTCAAAACTATCCACCCACTGAAATATTGTTTTATTATATTAGATTTGACAGATGATTAAAGTAACAAGGTGTAATTAAGATAAAGTGTAAATAATGTTAACAATTTATTCTTATTTTCAGTACCTAACATTAAAGCTACAAAAGCATTCCATAGTTGAGTCCATCACATTTGGAAAATATGAGAAAACACATGTATGCAATCTTAGGAAGTTCAAAGTATTTGGTGGTCTTCAAGATAACAATATGATTGAATTACTCGAAAGGTAAGATCTTTCGATGTAATTTTAAGCAGGCTGTTTCTACCCAAACAAAGACATTGTACAAGGTTATTGAAAGATAACTCTGTGGTTTTAAAAGCTGAATATTTCATTTAATTAGACATGCAATCATGGGGATTGTTGTGAAATGTTAAGTGTATCACAACATTTTCATTCCTTGCCTGGTGCACAGGCACTCCACTCCTTTCTCTCTGTTACTGTAAAATTGTGTGCCTGATGTAGTCAGTATGGTGGCATCTCTGCTGGAGAGAGCCCAGTGTTATATGTTTTGCCGAGCTAAAGCCCATTGTAACCATTCAACAAAATATTTGATGTGTTTCCAGAAGGGGACATCCATGCATGAAATTAATTTGTGCTCAATTTAATGAAATATTAATCATGTAAAAGCAGAAATCACCAAGAAGACAATGTACTTCAGAAAATGATGTTGAATACATAAGAGTATCATATGTATGGAGCCCAAAGAAAAACTTGCTTCAGTATACTCAAAATCACAGTCCAAAATGTGTTACATTAGTGGCTGAGTTTATGCTAACTGCAATAGGCAAATGGTTTCACTTGTACTGAGAGAGTCAAATTTGCATTCATGTGCAGGACGCAAGGAATGAAAACTTTGTGAGATGTTGAACTTTTCACATTAAACCCCATGATTATATGTCTAAAATTAAATGAGATGTTAAACTTTAAATCTATGGAGTCTTTTTATGGCTCTTGTGAACACGTTAATGAACCTTTGAGTTCCATAAAATGTTAGGAAGTTCTTGAGTGGCTGAGTGACTGTTGGCTTCTCAGGAAGGATTCAGCTCCATATATATCACTGAAAGCCTCTCTTAACTTTATTATCAACTTATCTTTTACGTGGTACACTGTTTTCAAGAATAAAGGTCTGGTGAACAAATAATAAGTGTGTAACTATTAAATCTGATATAGACAAAGTTTCATTACTTAATTCCATTCCAAAGACTGAGCATGACGGTATAACCATCAGATCTAAATTGGAGGAAATATAACTACCAAAATGTATTTTAAGTTAGATACTGTAAGTTTGTTATTTAATGTTCAGAAAGTACTGAATAACCAGTGAAATTGATTTGGCCTTGAACACGTTAATGAATCAATCAGTTTTAAGCCTGTGTTTGATTTATTTAATCTTTTAAAATTCAGTGGTAACCGTTTGCACCATGTGCTTCGAGAACCATTAATGCTACATTTTGCCCACAGAATAAATATTAAGTTTCTTAGAATAAAATGAAATTATTTCCTTAAACAGCATTGACCAAGAATAAAGAAGTGTTGTGTTTTCTTTGAGATAAGAACTGCATTTTTAAATATTATTTAAATGAACTTTGACTTTGAAGGGTTAATTTGTTTATAGTCACAAGTTAGCATTGTATGTAATTTGACTTCAACTGTTAATCATATAAGCAGTGTAGTCATGTTGATGTAACCTCTGCATCTTGCTAAGACCAAGAAGCAGATTATATCACATATAAGATTAATTTTAGGTATTGATTTTAATTGTTTGTTGTGTGTCAAAGTTGAGTATAATCAGTTCATTTGAACCAACTATAAACCTGCCGAGAATGGGACAGGAATCGCAATATAAGGCCTGTCTTACTTTAATCTCAATTTCACATTATATGTTGTTCAATGTGTTTTACCATTACAAAACTTTCCATTAATTTAGTTTTATTTATTTTGAAAGTTTTATTTTTTATTTAATGTGTTGACAGAAATGGGATTTGAAAGTGATGTGTTGATGTTACATTCAAAATATTTATATTGTGATGTTTATACGAGGCACGTCCTCAAAGTAAGTTTCCCTGGGGCCGTTTACAGAAACAAAACACAATTTCATGGAAATATTTATTGCAACAGATACAGCAAGTGTCCAGCTATTTTTCAACATATTCGCCACCGGAATTGAGACATTTGTCATACCGTGGGACCAACTTTTGAATACCTGGGTCGTAGAAGTCTGCCGCCTGGGATTGGAACCACTGTGTGACAACCATCTCCGCCTCTCTGTCATTCTCAAAACGCTGACGCTGACCGGACAGGAATTTCTTGAGGGGTAGGAAAAGATGGAAATCACTGGGAACGAGGTCCGGGCTGTAGGGTGAATGATCAAACACCTCCCAGCTGAACTCCTGCAGGAGACTTGCTGTCCGTCGAGCCGTGTGCGGCCGAGCGTTATCACTGACCGCACTTCACAGTCGGCGGGAGCTGGAATAAGAACCTCCATCTTCAACAGCTGCAACGATGCTACTGTGAGAACGCGGGAGGTGCCGTTAGTGCATGCGCCATGCTACGTCATTGCTCTATCACGTACGCACAGTCGCTTCGCGCAATATAAGGTTTGCTAGCTGTGGGACGAGTGGGAAACTTACTTTGAGGACGCGCC
Organism: Zootermopsis nevadensis; assembly: GCF_000696155.1. Next base: position 149,639 of record NW_019060185.1, read on the forward strand.
TCGTATGTGTTTGAGTACATCTTATTGGATTGTCTTTGTTCCTTTTAAATTCTAATGTACTGTATACCTATCATGTGAAAGATGAATAACTGAATAATACATTTTTTATAGAATCTTTTGTTGTCTGTATTTAAACAGTGGTTTGAAGAATGACAGTACAGCAGAGACATTTCAGTTGCGCCACACCATTGGAGATCGTCCATTTCCTTGTCGATACATTAAGATCATGCCTCTGCAGTCATGGGGACCCAGCTTTAATTTTAGCATATGGTTTGTGACGTTGACAGGAGTGGATAATTGGGATATAGTGAAGCCTTGTATGGACTGGTTCAATACTGTGAGTAATATTTAAAGCTTGACTGTAGCAGTATAAATTATCATTGTATTATTCACTTTCAGACAAGATATCAGTTTCTGCGTGATCTCTGCATGAATAGCATGTGGACGTCACGTATTTCTGTCTGTCTGAATGTTTCATTGTCAGTATTACTCTTCAGATATCAATGAAACTTGATATTCAGGGTGTACAGTAAAAATTGTGTGAATTTTATTTTGCTTCATATTTGTACTCTTTACTTGAAGCTCAAATCTAACTACATCAAGGAAATGCCACATTATGTTTCATTCAAGGAAGTAAGTTAAGGCAGTTTGAGGAAATTAGGTTATATATGTGCCAATCATTAGTAGTGTTTATTACCATTGCATACAAACAAAATAGAGCCCTGCAATATTTCTGATGCCTTAGTTACGGAGTCTCCCAGAATGCTCTCAATTTAGACAAAGATTTTGTAGCTTGAAGATATCCGTCTTCTGGGTCATCAGGGCGATGAATATTCATCGCCCTGATGACGGAGGCAGTATGACCTCTGAAACGTTGGTTAACATCGACCAGACTACACAGCGCAACAACCCAGAAGACGGATATCTTCATACTCACTGCTGTGAGAACCTCAAGTCTTACATTTTGTAGCTCGTTTTCTGATCTATTCTTAATACTCTTTACAACTCTTTATGCCTGTCGTTTGTTGATTGCAAGATACTGTTATTTCTTCTTGTAAATGCAAAGCAGTAAACTAAATAATATTTTATGAAACAAATAACAAAGTAATCTTGTGGTAATGTGGTAAAAATTGTACGCTTATCAATCCAGTTAAGCAGAACATGTCTTTGAAAGTGTCTTCGAATATATCAATCTTACCTTCGCATGTTGCACCCTGTTTTCGCAAGCTAACTGGTCATTACAATATGACTATTACATCTATATCAGAGGGAATACCAAGACCAACACTTGATTTAACTTCAAGTTTACTTTGTAAGTTCTAATTTCTTGTTTTGATGTGACAGCTGCAAATAATTATTTCAATTGAATTGACTTTAAACCAGTGAACGAGACCTACCTTGAAACAAACAACCCCCAAACTTAATTTTCACTCATTCTGAGTCATGGCAGTGGAAGAAATGCCACTGCCATGGTAATTCATTTTAATTCTTAGTTTTTGAGTTTGGGTATTGATTTGATTATCTGATGAGTAGATAATTGCTTTTAATCATAGCAATTGAGGAAACTGTAAACACAGTCGGCCAGAGGTCTGGGACAGTCTCATTTGAGATGCATATTGCATCTTTGTGAAAGAACATTATACACCAGCATTTAAAATTGTCATTATTGTACGTTAACATTGTATTAAATTACAAAATTATTTCACTTATACTGAAGTAGATACACCATGTGGTATCCAGCATGTTATGTCTTTATACACTGATGCTTAATTCAAACTTCTTTGTCTGCAGTAACCCAGCTATAATTCTGGAAAATATTGTGCCGTCCTATGTAGGTAAAGGACTTGTGATCCAAGTATTCCTACCAGCTGTTGAAAAACACTTTCAAAATCCCCATAAGGCAATGGCCTAGCTTCTGCAACAATTGTAAACAACATAAATAAACAGTCGTTAACATTAATATATACGTTTTTTTTACAGTGATGTATATATGGTAAATTGATTTTTCTTGCTTTTAACTTCTGTTTTGTTTCACATTTTAATTATTAACCAATTAATTAAAATACTGTATATATTGCCACTTGATTTAATTTGAGTATTAGAAGGTATTCAATTATATTGTTGATGTAATTCCTTTTCAACTTCTTGTTGTAAGCCATGAGAATGGCTATAATGTAGCCTAAACCTTTTTATATACAGACGTAAGGTTATTGACAAAAAGTCACAAGTTTTTTTGTGAAATTAATGGTCAATAGAATATTGTATTGCCTTCCTGAGGGATGTAAATTTAATGTGTAGAATGTAATGGACCAGACATACAGATACTTATTATCATTAGGTTATTGACATGTGACAGTGTTCATGTTCTGCCATAAAGACAGCAGATTTAATATTTATTTTAGTATCGGGAACAAGAAGTGGTTAGATTATGTCTGAAACATTTTCGGCAACACAACTATCAAGAGGCTTTTGAGTCACTGCAGAGGCGTACACAAGTGCAGTTGGAGGATCCTGTGTTGAGCAAGTTGCATGACATACTTGTCACTCATGGAGATTATGAGGGCACAGAACACTTCATGGAGCATTCTGTTGCCTGTAAGTTATATGTATTTTTGTTTTGTGTAAATTTTTGCCTCATTTTAATACTTGAGTGATGGTGTGACATCTTTATGACAGTGATGATTATATCGGTGTGACTTTCTGGTATAAAATATTTCTGTTTTGAAGATGGAAAAGCTGGCTTAATGTCTCAGAATGTTTTGAAAATACCATACTACAAAATATAACCTATCACTGCCAGAGGATGTAAATCAGTTTCGGTAATTTGAGGTCAGAGGAATTAGGTCTTTATAAAGTCACAAACATGCATTGTGGTGTGGTAGTTCTTGAAGCAGTGAGAACATTGACGAGGCAGCACATTTATTATGTTCTTTAGCCTTTATTTTTTGTTGGCAGGATTTTTAATAAGATGTCACCCTAACTTGAGGCACTATGTGATTAGAGGAATGTTAGTCCATTTTGAATAAAAATTTACTTGGATATTATCCATCGTCTAGTAAATATAAAACGTAAAACGACGTTTCGGAGATGGGGCTCTATCTCCGTCTTCAGGTTCCTACTCAGTTGGGCCCACTAGATAGAGCTAATTCCTATCTCCGGACAAATTAAAAAGTGAAAGTCCCAGAATAAAAAGGCATTACCACACCATCCATCCGTGGGACGCAAAAGAATAGTATGTAGAAAACAAAATTCATAAACACGAATAAAGCCAGAAAACAAAAACTCACAAAAGGTGGGAAAAAATACACATGAATATTAATACGAAACTCGATGCCCAACTTGGATTTCTTCGGAGATTACAGGTATCCAAATAGGAGATAAATCCAAACTAGGCTGGCTGATAGGATTGGCGAGTAGTGCCATGTGTGCCGCCTCCTTGTATTTTCTGTAGATGGTATTGGGTTC
>NW_019060187.1:3141-20470 GCF_000696155.1 Zootermopsis nevadensis
TCTCTGCCGGACCTGGCCTTTTCGGCATTTGTATTATCTAGTGCATGCCAAAACCTTCTTATCACAGAACCTGTCAATGCCGGAACCTGTCTAGGCTATTATTTTTTCCATACTGCAACATAGATTAGTAGGAAGTAGAATGCTATTTACTTTGAAAGTGTAACCTAATTTACTAACTATTAAATGGTCTGGTAAGAATGCCATATTAGCTGTCATCTAATGTATTATATTAACTTAGCCATAGTATGTTTTCCTGATATTAGTCAGGTCATTGATCTGACCGTAATGTACTCTTGTTTAATGAATGTTACATATTCTGTTAACATGCCCATAGTGTGGAATAAGTTTTTATTAGACATGTTATTAATGTGCCTAATTTACTGTCCCTTGGACAAGCTATTAATAATGGTCGTTTATGCCCTAGTATTAGGTGGGCCACAGAGTAGCTTTTTTAAATTTATTATAAGGGCTATTAACCGTTTAATAACATATCATTATGTAATAGCTAATAGGCTATTGACCAGGGCATGGTATAGCTTAGTTTACTAGGCATTAGATATGTTATTTTATGGTCCACACTACTAGTTATTCGATAGTCTGTTAACATAGCCATAGTCTTTGCACAGACGTCCAGCAAGTGGTATTCAAATATTCTCCTGAACAAGCTCAGAGCACCATGATGTCATCGTGCGTGCTGTTTCTCGCGTGTTTTTAGCATTCATGAGGCGACGAATTATGTTTAAGAGTTAAATCATCCGCTAGGAGGAGCGAATATCTTCACAACTTTAAAGTTCGAAAAAATACATTTCACGTATGAAGGGAAACGTAGTGGGGATTAGAATGTTAGCTTGAAAAGAGGGGGGGGGGAAATATGTGTATGTTGTCTCTTGTAAAATGTGTGTCTGTTTGTGTGGCGACTGCCTATATAAAAGCCAAGGCATAAGGGTCACACATTTAAGCATCAGTGACTCTTCTATTATCCGCAAAGGATTATTGGTGCCATGAAAGGAATAAACGTTACTGAAATCTTGGCAATAATCGCCATGTTTATCATTGTGGAAGCTGAAAAATCAGGTTAGCATATTTTATTTTAAGTTCACAATAGATTATTTTATACTTTACAAGCCGAAAATAAAATAGTAAATATCTAATCTTGAGTTTATAAACTGCTTCCATGGTAACCTAATAATTTACGTGATTTGATGAAATTCTGCAAATGAATTTGAAATGTCAAAGGAAAGGTAGTTAAAATATTTATATATTTCTTCAAATCTAAAACTTCTTGATGATGGTGAAGAGTCAATCGAATAAAACTTTTCTTGGATATTATCCCTCGTCTAGTTAATATAAAACGTAAAAACGACGTTTCGGAGATTGGACTCTATCTCCGTCTTCAGGTTCCTACACAGTTGGGCCCACTAGATAGAGCTAATCCCCATCTCCGAAACGTCGTTTTTACGTTTTATATTAACTAGACGAGGGATAATATCCAAGAAAAGTTTTATTCGATTGACTCTTATATTTCTTATCAAAGTTATCTAATATGGCAATCCTGCGATAAAAGAGTTAAGACCAGATTGTAGTCTCTCTTCATTTTCCTCAGTTTAGGTATGACTAGAAATGTGTCTACACGTCCCTTTCATGGCGTAGAGTACATCCCAATTGTCACGCGGTTTTAGACTCTCAGTTCTACGTTCTCAAACCACTAGGAAAGAACGGTCATACCTAAGTGGCATAAAAAATGTTTGAGAAACTTTTATATTGCCCTGTATTAGAAGTCTTTCGATGGTGTAAATGTGAATTAAAAATTGTTCAGTTTCGGAGGATAGGGCACAAATTTTGATGTAGTACCGTGAAAATTTAACAATGACTTGCGATCGATATATTGACAAGGAAAATTTATATTCCTCTTTTTTCTTCTTCTTTTGATATACATAAAAAACAGACAGACTGACTGGATGACTAACCAACTAACTAGCCATCTTGTATAAGAACCAGAAGCTAAAGTATCGTTAATATCAATGCCCGCCATTAGACATCCACCTCCCATACTCGCATCCTATTTAATATTTGCCCTCTTTTCGTTTCTCGTTTCTTTTAAATGGTTGTATTCCCTTCGACGATACGTATGCAAGATAGTCGAAAAATTGTCGTTAAATAACCCATAAATATAGCAATGATAGTAACAATGCACATTTCTCAACTATGCAATTTACCATCGACACGGCGTAATACATTTCGTAACTTTCTGTTTATGCACCAAACATAGGTTTCTTACCGAAACTGGTTATTCAACTTCACTTTCTCTGCGTTTCATGACCACGCGTGTTAAGAGGGAACTGTGTATGGTTCCGACATCTTGTAATTGGCAACAACATCTCAGGGCCAAACACTCAGGTGCGTCAACAGTAAAAGTGACAAAGGACAGCTGATTAAATTGCAAATTTTATACCTCACACATTGTATGTGGTGAACATGGTGTGATTGCAAACAAAGGCAACGTATTTCGAGCATTGCAGATGGATATCGATAGGACTGGGGCCGGGTTGTGCGGGATACCCCAGTCAGGCGCATTCCGCTTGCTGACAGAAGATACGCGGTAGGCGACTGCACAAAATTATGTAGGATTTGAGGTTTTCACGGCGGTGAGTCTTAAGGGTTGTTGCGCCGTGTAGTATGGTAGAAGTTTACCGACCCTGATGATGGAGGCAGCAAGGACCTATGCACAAAATTAATCGCGACTGCCGTTCATTTGTGTGTTTTCCCCCTCCAGAATCAGCGGTTGGAGTAGAGATCGTGGCACCAACAGAAGGCGGGCAACTCCAAAGAGAGAAGCGGTCTATTCTTCTCGCAAAAACTTTGGCTTTCGGGAAAGGACTGCTGATTGGAAAAGTTGCGGGCATTGCTCTCGGGTAAGCAGTACGATTTTAATTTTCCTGTAACTTGAATAGGAGTTTACTATTTCATTTCTCCTCCTTTCTGCGCCCTCTTTTTGCTCTGCTTCCTCCTTTTGTTCATCTCGCTGTTATATTTCCTCTGCTTATATTCTCCTGCTCCAGTCCTACTTTCTCCTTTTTTGTTATTGTTCCAGTTCCACCTTATTTTCGTGTGGTTCTACTTCTCCTTCATCTTCTCCTCTTGTATTCTATGTTCTATTACTTCTTATTGATCCATGTCCTCCACTTATTTTTCTACTTCCATCTCCTCTTCCTATTGTACTACTTTTCTTGGCGTCCTGTTCTTCATGTTGTTCTGCTCCCTCTACTTAATCTTCTTATCGTCCTCTTCCTCGTTCTGCTTCATATGCTCCGCCTCTTTCCTACTGTTTTTATTATTTAATCATTTTCCATATTTACGATCTCGTATCTCTTCTGCAACTGTTATGTACAAGCCCCATTTCGGTTCCTTCTAATCAATTTTATCCAGTTCTTCTCTTTCTTCTCTTTCCTGTGTTGACTTCTCTCTTTCTCTTCATATATTTACTTCCCTTCTAATTAACTTGTTCAGAAACACTTGTTTTAATTCAGCAAATTGTTTTTACAGGGCGCATTTGGGTTATTACGGAGGTCTTTATGATCGTGCCTATGGTGGTTATGGAGGATACAGAGGTTATGGTGGGGATGGCGGGTATGGGGGGCATGGGGGTTATGGAGGGTATGGTGGGCATGGCGGTTATGAAGCCATGATTACTATCCTAGCCAAGGTGGAGGCGAATTCGGAGGATCCTACAGCCAGAGCCAATCCTCCAGTTCAAGCCATGGTGGTGGCTGGGGAGGGGGAAGCTACTCCTCCAGCCAGGCCGGTTCTTCTGCTTCTGGATATGGGTGAGTAGGAAATGAACTTCAATTCCGAAACCGTGTAATTAGTTCTGTTTAAATTTGGTACTGAAGGTCTACGGACTTCGAAGAACTCGGTGTGTGTCTGTCCAATACAACTTCTACATTACGTGCAACACAAATCCATGTATATGTATAGCAGAACTACACTAACAAAAATTTAATCATCCTCGCAATTTCCAGTGACGAAATTTCATCAGAATTAATTCAGTGTTTTCGGAGGTCAAAGAGAACACAAAGACCGAGTATCGCAACTTTTAAACTGTGCGTTCATTTTCGCGTGTCATATATCGCAACTTGAAAACTGTGCGTTCATTTTCGCGTGTCATGCATATAATTATCATTTAAATCATACTCATACTGCCGTTTGTTTTTATTCCAGATGGGGTAGATGAAATATGACGTCATTCGTGAAGTGTTCATTATGAATTTAAGTAAAAAAAAAATATTCGAACTGAAGAGGAGTTTTGAATTTTAGCGCCCCAAATTTTTGCATTTGTGTTTAGGCGTAATGATTTGGATACTGAGTTTTTATTCAGTAAGATTTTCATCCCTTGGTTGTGGTGTTCATGGAAATTGAAATATAATTTTCGATTGCGAAAAGATTCAGTACCAAGACACAACAACTGAAGATTATTTCACTGTATATTCTTAAAAACTAAAAATATTCTAAGAAGTTATTCAGTGTTTCAAAGGAAGAGATTCCATTTGTGGCATGAAACAGATTAATTAGTTTTACATCAAGCACAATAATTGATTGTTAAAGAGGGTGTTACAAACACTTTAGCGTTAAGTGAATCTGACAGTCATCATTTCCAAGTAATGAAGAGGATGGACATCAGTTTCAGTAATTTATCGCTTACTAATTACACTCATGGTCCTGTTCCCTGTATTTCTGAAAAATGGATAATGTAATTAGAGTCATAAATACGTTTGTTCATTAAACATACTCCGGGAGAGAGGTGTGTGTTTGCAATGTGTATTCCACATGAGAATGTTCTATTCTTGTTGTGACAGTACACAAGAAGAATATAATCCGACAATGCTCAAGAAATATTGCAGATAAAAGAGTTAATGATTATTTGATGTGTAATTAAAATTAGGTTAAATAGTAAAGATATGAATGGCTGAAATATTACATGAATATTTATGCAAACATGACAACATAGGAATCCTTCTTTGTGACTTCTCTTGCTCAAAACCGTAATAAAGACATTACTTTTTATGAAATATTAAACCGCTTTTATTTTATAGTACAAGTACTATTCATTAAAGTTCTCAGGCCATGATATCGTTATATTGACTGCCACGCACATCTACTCTACTGAAATTCCATTGAACAGGTTAATTTAGTCGTAACGATTCTGACTTGGATTCTGGATGTGCCGAGTTAGAATTTCAGCCTACTTAGATTCCATTGTGACGAAAATTTTCGTGGGTGTTTTCACGATCGTTTCCTTCTGAATCTCTACATACCTTTAATGACAGTTTCCGTGAAGCTTCGACCGAAAAGTCTGAAATCGGGTTAGGTTGAGTACCATTATGCCTGCGACGAATGCAAACCATTACAAGTGGTCCATGGATTTGACATAAGAAGCTTCTAAAAGCATCCCAGGCAAGTCTATAGACTGTAGAGAAAGCGAATGATTCTTTCCAAACAACAACATTGCGACATTAAAAAGAAGAAAACGATTCTCTAAGACGAGGTCATTGATGAGAATTTTAAAATGTTTCTGTGAGGTTAAAGGCGATGATTGCAAACCGTTAATTCGATAAATTATAATTACTCAACCCAGTGCCTATCTTCTCCATTATTATTTTGAGTCTTGGTTTATTTTACTATCTACCATCTGCATATAGAATCGAATGATTACGTGCGAATTAGAAATTATGGGTAAATTGTCATGATGTCTTTTTAATGTGCTATACCAGAATTTTCCAAGTAGGTCTGCGAAAAGTCCTCAGATTGGGCTGACACAGGAAACGGTTTGTTTCCTACTTTATTTAATGATGACTTTCATTTTTTCAAAAGTGCATAGTATCGAGACTCGCAAGTTACTGAGGTAATCAAATCAAGAATGATGAGATGCATGTATTAATAATACCAATGGGAGAGACAAGATATGCATATACAATTTTGATAGGAAAACCAGACAGGTGGAATGCATTCATATGGTTAATAACAGAGACCAGTGGCGGGTTCTTGTGTGTGAACACGACAATGAACAAATGAGCTTTCAGATGCAAAAGAAGACTGGAAATTTCTTGAGTAGTTGGGCGATTATTAGCTTCTCAAATGTTAAACTGTTCCGTTGAGTTACTTCACGTAAAGAATAACCTAATAAGACACCAAGGAAAGGGACATTGTCAGGATATCTGACTTCCAGGCAGACAAGCAGACCTGGAACCTTCCAAACACGAGGCAGGATGATAATTGGCGTTAGGTTTTCAAACTGTTCGCATACAACAAAGGCATAATAATAACAAATTACTACCAGAACCTAAGTTGGAAGGAAGAAGATAGGAATTTAACTGCCAATTATTACTTTCAGTTTCCGAAACTTGGGATTCCCCATCAGAGCCACGCGACCTTGTTTCGTGTTACAATTACAGCCATGTGCAGGGTTACAGACTGTGATAATCAGTCTTGCTTGTCCTGCGACCACTCACATCCTTAGGCTGCGTTTAAGTCTTCATTGACACGAAGGGTCAAAATTTCGTTGTTTTCTTCATATTCTTTCGTGTTGACCTTATTCTGACCTTGAGATGGGCCGATTTATAAGCAAGCTCTGATGCCAAAAAGATAAAGAAGAAGAAGACAGGAGAGAGAAAGAGTAAAAATAATACAATAAAACAAGAATATAGAGGAGAATTAGCAGCAGACGGAGGAGGAAAAGAGCGAACGAACAAACGAAAGTCATCTTCATCAGATCCTACCTAAGATGAGACCTTGATGCTGAAATATATTCATTTTATTTTAATTTCCAATGCCGGTCGCTGTAGGACGTGCAACGTGTCGGAAGGATTCATTACCTGATAATTGATTGTGAGACCGGAGGCCAAATACGCTACTCATCATAATAACCTTAACGAGAAAGCTTACGTAATAATTATTCGGGTCGGTCGTGAACTAGACATGCAAAACGAAGGCACACCAGGGTATGAAGAGGTCCCTGCGTTAAGTAAAAAGTCAAAATACGCAGCGGATAAACCTGTATAGCACAACTGGCATAAAGTCACACACTAGGAGACGCCTTAATAGTTTACGTAACGCACTAAAGACAGAAGAACAAACAACAGCGAAGATCATCGAAAAAAGAAGAAATCTTCTTTTCCTGCCCAAATTTTCATAATTACGAAGCTCATCAAACCGAAAGCTGAATCCATTATGGATTTCGCGCAGCAGCCATATTGTTATTTAACCTTAACAGACGTTGCTCAGCTTTTGGGGGTATTTTACCGCAAGACCCTAATAAAAGTGATGCTAAGAGTCGCGTACATCTCAGAAGCACTCACCATGTTGTTATTGACAGTATAAATGTAGTGTGTCTATTAATGGTATGATATTCATACCAAGTTTAATTAAAATCCGTCAGTTGGCTCAAACGTTATTAGGGAGAAAGGCACACGGACATGCGGTAATGATGATAACACAAGCATACTTTTCCCAACAAAAATTATTTACGTTAGAAAAATTCGCAGTGAGGAACTTTAAAAACTCACCAAAAATTTCAGATCGTGCAGCAGAGATTAGAACCGAATATTTTAAGTACAAGTGTGACAATGAATAAACGAATGAGAAATGGCTACTTTCTAAATAATCTTACTTTCTGACGAAACATGTGGAAGTAAATTTACTGTTCAATACGCCTGTAATTTGCAGAAATTAGGTAAGTACCTTTACACTTTTGATTAGTCTGAAAGACTTGCAAATGAGTAGTGTTCACATATGTGACGTCCGGATCCATCTTGAATAGTATGCCTAGTGATTCCATTCAACAAAGTGGGTCTCTGAGGCAACAAATAACAACAGCCTTGAGGCTTACAACGGCAATTAGAATCCGGTTACATTAGCAGTTGTAGCTTACACAACATTTTCTTAAACTCGAAGCACGTCTCAAGTTGCCCTTCAGTCATTCAACCAGTCACTCGTGCAATCAGATGCTAAATCAGTCTTGCTAAAATTCTGTTTTGTTTTCCCTGTTAATATTATTCAATGACTGGTCTTGGCCTACGTAAAACTGTACCTTCGAATACATTTGTATCTCATCAACTAACTTCATGGAGCAGAGTCCTTGTAAAGCTGAAAGTCACTCAGTTACTTAAGAAATTGTATGTCTTTTATGAAACCCGAGGGTTCATGACGTGTTCACAAAAGCCCGCCACTGGTCCCTATTCTGGGCTAGACGAATTGAGTCCACACCCTTCCACTTTGCTTCTCGAAGATCCATCTTGAATGACATAAGTGATCATGAACTGCTCATACGTAAGAATATGGTGGGGGGCTATCGTAGCGTATTTAAGGTAGTGTTCTGGAATTTTCTTGATTAGAGAGCAAAACAGTGAATTTTAAGTAGTCTGGCCCAGAATCAGACTTGATACCTCCTGAATACAAGCAAACAGTTTTTTTCCTTCCAACAAACTGCTCCATAGTTTCTGTACTATTGATTTGTTATGTAAACGATATAATTTATATAACAACAATGCAGTATAAAAAAGAACGCATTTGGAGAAAGGTAAAATGATAGCAAATAGCGCTATTATACTCCAGTTTTATTTTTATTTGTAGTGTTCTGTCTGACGACAGGTCCATATATTATGAACAGGATCCTTCCAACCTCTTCAGGTTGTCAGTCCAGTTTTATACAAAAAAGAAAATTATTTATTATCTGCCTGAATTTTAAAATGATTGTAGTGCGTGTTAAATCTGTAAGGTTTAAAAATTACTTCTATCTTATCCTTTGTGTGGAAATGCTTTCATAGGGTACCTATAACATACAAATCACGTCTGCCACGTCTACCCACTTAATATCCTGTACGCGAAAAATGTCAAGGTTTTCCACGTTGCAGTAACAGCAAATAAAACAAGTCCATCCTCTGAAGTACAAGAACCTGGGAATTCCTGACCGATGTTTATTAAACACCACTTGAGGCAAATGTCACGAAAAGCTCGAGGGTCATTTTACTCAGGTTTCGAAACTGAATAACGCTATCGTATTTGCTACATTTAACAATATCCACACTGAGTTTTTAGTTTCTTCCTATTAGTGGAAGTTAACCGTCCTCAGGGGCTCACATTGTGAGTACGGGAAGTGGCGCTCGCGAGGTACCGGGGCTACCCAGTGTCCGGGGGTATAGCCGGTCCACCCAGCCCCGGGAGATATAAATGCAGCGGACTGGTCCTCCAGGTTGGGGGTTAGGGGTTGGGCGATAGGCTGACAACCTATCCCCGTAAAAGGAACATTGTCAGGAAATCGCAGAAGGCGCCTCGGATTGGACTGAAAAAATGGCAACGACACATGGAAAAAGGTTAATGATATTACACTTTATTCTTGGAATGTAAGAGCTTCGTATAGACCAGGAGTACGGACAATGCTTATCAATTCACTAACTGACTATGACCCAGATATCACTGCTTTGCAGGAGATAGGCTGGGTAGGGACACGAAAGATGCGAAAACCAAACTGGGATCTGTATTACAGTGGTCATGAACAACAACATATATTCGGCACAGGCTTCTTGGTTGGGAAAAGAGCAAATCAAAGGATTATAGGATTCACGCCTATAGACATGAGGATATGTGTTTTAAGGATGGAAGCCACATTTTATAATATAAGCATAATAAACGCCCATGCTCCAAGTGAAGATAAGGAGGATAATGAGAAAGAAATATTTTATGAGGCTCTGGAAAGGACATATGATAACTGCCCCAAGAACAACTTTTCTCTGGAAAGGGCATATGATAACTGCCCCAAGAACAACTTGAAAATCATAATTGGTGACATGAATGCCAAGATTGGAAAGGAACAAATCTACAGAAAATATACTGGCAGACATAGTGCACATGTGGAAACAAACGAAAATGGGAACAGACTCATTAATCTAGCAGCATCACGAAATATGGTGCTTAGAAGTACTAGGTTCGAGTAGAAGAACACATATAAATACACATGGGAATCTGCTGATGGGGAAACACACAACCAAGAACATACAGAGGAGCAAATATAGACTCGACCATTATCTGCTGGGATCTAAAATTAGAGTTAGGATATCAAACATAAGGAAATTAAAAGGACCAAGGTTAAATAAACTCAATCTGGGGTCTCTAAAGAGCGAGGCAGTATTAAAAACATTTAGGGAGGACATACATAACAGGTTAAATAAATTGGGCACAACAGGCCTTACTGTGAATGAGAGATGGGAGCAACATAGAAAAGTACTTGCAACTTGCAGCTTCCAGTGAAGAAATACTAGGCATGAAAGAAATAAAAAGAAATGAAGGGTGGTACAGTAAGGAGTGGGAGGATGCAACGAACAAGAAGAACAAAGCCTATACACGAATGACCCAGAGGTGTAGAACACGAGCAACGATAGAGACATACCGACAACTAAGGCAGGAAGAAAAGAGAATACACGGATGCCCTAAAAGACAATTTGAAAATAGTCTTGTGGTAGAAATTAAGCATTTTAGGTTGCAAAACGAAAGTATAAAATTATATCAACGTACACATCATATAGGACAGGCTTTTATGCCAAGATCAAATATGTGTAAGGACACGAACTGGGCTATTCTGATGAACAGAGCTCAGGTGTTGGGCAGATGGGTTGAACACTTTAAAACGCTCCTTAAAGGGGAAGAGGCCCAGAATGAAGAGCCAAGCAGACAAGTAGAACAAGGATCAGAATGTGATTTAGAGAATTGTGAACCCCCAACAGAAGAGGAAATGCTAAAAGCAATACAAAAGTTAAATGATAATAAGTATCCTGGCAAGGATGGAATACCGGCAGAAGTAATAAAGAGTGCGGAATCTGCATTAATACATTATTTGCATGAACTCGTGGTGGATGTATGGAAAACTGAAAAAAAGCCATAGGAATGAAACATCGGACTTACATGCCCAGTACACAAGAAAGGGGACAGACTTGAATGTCGTAATTATAGAGGGATCACATTACTAAACGTGGCATACAAGATATTTACTAACGTCTTAAACGAAAGGTTAAAACCATGGGTGGAGAAAATACTTCATAACTACCAACGTGGATTCCGACCTGGAAAATCTACGAGTGACCAGATTTTTACAATATGGCAAATGTTGGAGAGCATACTAGAATATGACATTGAGACTTACCACCTTTTTGTGGATTTTAGAACAGCTTATGACTCGGTCATAAGAGAGAAACTCTTGAGGCAATGCAAGAATTCAAATTTCCTAAGAAACTAATAAAACTAACAGAAATGACATTGGAAAAGACTTTGTGTGCAATCAAACTGGGGAATGAAACATCTGATACCTTTATAACATACAAAGGACTCAGGCAAGGGGACGCGCTGGTGTGTAACCTATTTAACCTAGTCCTAGAGAAAATTGTCAGGGATGCTAATGTATGGACCAGGGGCACAATCTATAATAAGTCAACCCAGCTTCTAGCATATGCGGACGACAGTGATATTGTGGGAAGAACTCCTAGGGCTATAGGGTGAAGCATTTGTAAAAATGGAGAGAGCTGCATCCCCTATGGGACTGAAAATAAATGAGGAGAAGACTAAATGTATGGACATAACAAACAAGGAAGGAAGTTGGTAGGCCCAAGATGTTAAAAAACTTGGAAGAAAGTAGCCCAGGATACAATGAGGTGGAGGAGATTTCTAGCGGAAGCCAAGACCCGGTCTGGGCTGTAGTGCACGTGATGATGATAGTGGAAGTTTATAAAGACATTTTACCTGCCAGTTAGACTATTCACATAACATGAGACGAGTTTTCTATCCACTGACAATAGAAATCAATGCCCATTTCTTTTCACCATATCTTAACCATCATTTCCACATAGGAAGGGCCCATTGCACTGCACTGCACAGACTCCTGGATGTTTTGAAAACTCTAACCGACACCAAACGTACTATACTTCATACAAACGTAGATTCTGTTGTTAATAAAACTAATGGTCAATATGGAGATTATACTGTACAAATACGTTTATTCTACAGTAGATAAACCAACTAAAGAGTATTAGCCTGTGTGCAATATAATACGTTTACACGCATTATAACGTATAGATACAATTTCTACAGTTTATCAAATCAGTTCAACGTATATAAATTGAGGGCAGACAACAATGAGACAAATTCTTTTATTACACCATATAAAATATGTTGTGATTCATATACTTTTAGGTTATGTACCCACCTACATTTGCTCACATTGTAATGACGTCCCCACCTTTCCAGTAGACTCCGAGGAAAGAAGGTTGACAACAGCACCGTTCACCATCTTCTACACTTCAGAGTTTTTTACTAGCTTCTCATTTAATTAATTACCATACAATTTTTGCACTTAAGAACATGATCTTGCTTAAACTACAAATCGATCAGAAACCATAAATACATTGAAAATCGATCAGAAGTCTGCAATATCGATAGGTAAATAAAGTCGATTGAGAATTGTTTTACATAAATCTGATACCCGATGTCGTTAGTAGTCATAGCACAGATAATACTTCAAGCTTCCGAGGTGAGATATACATCATTGGACGTTCTACACCAAGCATTTCCAAGATTCCGCGAAATTCTATAACTTTCATAAGGGCTTTTTAATGTTTATTTTTTTAATTTTACGTTGATTTGTATCTCTCTTTCTCGCCATATTTTTTCTTCGTCTACTAGCTGATATAGCAAATGCGAGAACACATCCATAACCTACTTATTTCAATTTATGTCATTTTTAGGTAAACAGAGCCCACTCTAAGACTAAGCTGCTTCTAGTTTCCCACTAACCGTAAAAAGTTGGAGATCATTGTTCTGCGTGCTCTCCAATGATCAAAACAAATTACCACACTCAATCAAGAAGTTAACCTTTCCCATTCTTCGTATTAAATGTCTCGTTTCTAGAAGTAGTGACCCTTTGGGCTATATTTGTTTGGTATCTGTGAAGGTCGACGACAGAAACTTCTACAAAAGACCATATTGAGCAATAAAGAACTTCGGCTATAGGCCACGGCGCTTCAATCAGAAAGACCACTACCTGTATTCACACCGCCGTGAGATCCTACATCCTTATTCTACTGCCATCTCTCGAGAGATGAAGAAAATTATTCGTTGCACTTCAACAACATGCATTGTATCTTGCCTTATATCAGGCCCGCCCAACTTAGCTCGCGGGCAACATGTTGCCCGCGACACGATGTTATTTTGCCCGTGGAGACATTTGAAATATCCCTGGCAAAGGCGTGATAAAACGTCGAAGCAATTCCATAATCCCAAGTGACCCTATCACAAATACTTATTGTTAGCAATTGTTCTTTGCCGAGATTAAAATAGCTTTGTTGACAATCGCCGACGTGCATTGTTATGGGGATGGTTTCTAGTTGACGACTTGCAGATGTGCGGGCACCACCAGAGGCTTCTTTCTGATATTTTCATTGTCGGTCTTACAGTCGGTCTTATTGTGCAAAAGATCGCACCCAAGCTAAAAATCTATGCAATAATATATTAAAAAGGTTGTGAGCTTTCATTTATGGAGACAAACCTTATATCACTATCTAAAATTAGTCTTTGTCAGGATTTTTTTCCTTCGTCTGTTCTTTAAAATCACGACGTTTCGGAGGCTGGTTCTGTCTCCGTCTTCAGGTGAGAGGTACTTACTCTGTTGGGTCCCTTAAGCCTTGTATCGACTGCGCGCGGCTGCCTCGCGAGGCAATGTTCGTTGCTTTGCCTCGCAAAGTTACATCACTAATTCATTTTGTAAAAATGTGATAAAAATAAACACACGTACACAGTCCACATTTTATGTATTGAACTTCATGTTGACCGCATACAGACCAGATTTCGCCGGTTGACCGCACAACAAAAAAGGTTGGACATGCGTGCCCTAGATTCTTGTAAACTACTACATAAGAGGGCTGCTTTAAATAAAAAGAACAAAGTAAATAATTAAAGACAGTCTGAAGCTATCTTCAGCGGCATGATGCCAACATTAACTAATGTCTATAAAAATACAATTCTGTAAATGAAAGTACAAAAACGAAGCGTTCTAATTCAATTCATAGACAATCAAACAGGCGGCTTTCACTGTAGTGGGCATGTGTAAACTTCAGACTTCGAAGTAATGTTGTTTCTTTCTTTCTTTCTTTCTTTCTTTTTCCCTTTTTCCTTTTTTTTCCTTCACGCAGTTTCCTTGCCAAATCTGATTAAGTTAACCTTCAGTAAAATCCTTCACTCTTGATAGTATTTTTTGTCGGCATGACACAACTATTTATTCTTGGAAAATCAGTTTCAGATTTAAGCTGAATCACCTATTGAGACGGGAATTGCATTTAAAAGAAAAAAAATTCTTAACAATAGCGTTTTAATTAATTTGTTATTGTCATTATATAACTTTTCAAACAATTTTTGTGGATTCTTGATTACTTTGAAATTGCTGATAAACAATTCGTTGATTTTGATAGTCCAGACCAACAGAAATTTTTTGGATAACTGAGATAAACCGTTGTAACAGTTACTGAATATTTATGAATACGAAACAATTCTGGACCTTCCTAAATAAAATATCCTACGAGATGTAATATTCTAGTTAATATTAATACACACGCACCGCTTAAAAACATATTTTTGAAGCGACTTATTTTATTATCCTGTGTTATGGGAGGGTAACATTAAAATATATCCTGAAAATAATTTGTACTTATTTAGACTGATTCAGGATCATGCCCAATCGCTTTAATATTGACAGTTTTGAAATCACGTATTCCAAATTGTAGGAAACGCATATTGAAAATGTTTAGCAGGTATACAAGTTATTAAAATCGGTAATTAGACTTTTCCATTGAATTGTGTCGGATGCATGGGATTTTTCTATTGGGATTGGATTCAGTTGGCTTTTTGTAAGCCTATGGTTTTATGGCGTGCTTTTGTGTGCATGACGTGTCTATTCGGACTTAACATAAGAGGGTAACTTGCTAAACATCACGCGGTTAGTCAGATGTCTCTCTACGAATTTTATAAAAAAAATATGTATTCGTGTGTAATAACAATGCAAATAACGACGACAATTTTATGTCGGGTTCTGACGTGACTGTGGCCACAGATTCTCCAGCCTTCCCGTTTACATTGACGAATGGGTTAATTGATTTCGCAAACAAAAAGAGAGGTTATTTGAGGTAGCTGAAGTTCTTAAGAACAGACTCACGCAATTCTATAGTTAAATTATTTGCGAAGAAAACCATTCCTTTTCGAGAACTATTCTGTAGACGATTTCGTGCATAAAATCACTTCATAAAACGTATAGGGATGAAGAGGAAAATATCCACTCATTCTCTTCCCTATTATGGTTTGAGATTGCGCATTATGTAAAACGGTATATTATGTATGTACGCAATTGCCAAAATTTTCCAGAACCCCCTCGTCACGGGATTTGGCTAACATTTGAAAACGCCACGCTCCACAATTAGATTTGATATGAGTGTGAATTTAAAAATCTCATGATGAGTCAATGGTAAAATTTTTGAGAACGTCAATGAAGTCAAAGGTTCCTTAACAGCTGAGACAGTTTCAAACTGCCGAAGGAAGGACACGTAAGTAACTGGGTAGTCCGTCAGTCGATATACGACAGTGGCCAATAAAGCGATTTGATACGATCTGAATATTCAGGGTTTTATTCCCAGCATTGGTGATGGACAAATTTCTAATTTCCACGATGTCCAGAACGTCTGAGGCCTATCTCCAAAGTTCTATGAGAATCGGATTTACGTCTTAAGAGAAAATACACCAGTACAGAATACGAAGCTTCCCCCTATACAGTGGCAAAGAAAGTGAACTTACACATTTAAAAATAACATTAAATAATTAATTCGCTCAACATTGTTATTTATTGCCTGAAATATTTGCGTTTAGAATGCATGGAGCTGTGCGTGTATCCTATACATACCCATGACGTCTTGTTTAGACACGGGCAGCTTTTTCCTTCACTCACTTTATAAAATTTATGAAATTAATTAAATGAATTTAGAAATGTGTAGGAAGTAGGATTATCAGCAGAGGTTTCCTCTTGTCGTCAGAAACTGCCATTTCTGGGGTTTTGATGATTGAAATTTGGTCCTGTAACTTTTCAACTGCCAATTTATTTTCGTGGTTTTTTTTTCCCTCAAGAAATGTAATAAACCGCATATAGGCTGGGGCGCCACTGGTAAATGGGGAATTCAACGCAAATGAAACCAACAAGAAGAATAACGTAAATCGAAATATACTACGACCTGCTTTTTCTGTCACTTACCAGGACAGACCGGCCGTTCCGCTCTGCGTGGAACAAACACGCCAATACTGAAACCCTTCAGTCACGGTCAACAGCGGGACTTCCCACTGCATGAAAGAACAGCCATGGCGGGGAAGACCCGAGTTACTGAGATCGCTGTGAGAGCGAGATCAGGTTCAATGAACACGACTGATTTGACCTTAATGTTGATTTGTTTTTGATACAGCACGCTGACTTTTCTCAATGTTCAACATTCCTTGAACGGGAAGAAAACAGATGCAGCGAAAAATATGTCAAGTCGTAAATTAATGAGAAATCAACTAATTATTTTTCCTTTATGTTTTTACTTTCTTTATTTACATCCAACTGTCTGTCTGTCTGTCTGTCTATGTTTCTTTCCTTCTCCGTCTGTTCCTTCTGTTAATAATGTTATCGAACACAAATGGGGTGGAAATTTATTTAATTTTGAAATCAAGGTAGCTAATCTGATCAGAAAAATCAGATCTGCATTGAAAATGAAGATCGGATATGATTTAAAATTTCAAAGAAAATTACTTATATCAATCCGTTCTTTTAGAACTGAAACACGTCTTATTGCACAAGCCTGTCCATGTTTGCATATCGGGGATCGAGGTAAGTTGATGTGATCATCGCCATCTTAATCGTTCACATTTCATGCTGCCTATCCATTTATGCCCGAAAATTAATTGCGGCGTGACTGTTGGACGGGTACCACCTCATTGATTTCGAATTTTGAGATTTGTATCCTATTAAAAGAGGCCGATACTTTGAAAAATTTAGTTAGGACGATTTTAGATATACTCCGACGTGCTCAAAAGATCCATTTTTATTATTACTTCTCGTCTATTTAGATACACGAATTTCAATTAAAGTTTAAAGTTTAAATGCGTCATGTTTGTGTTTTATAATTAAAATATATAATATAATTCAGGTCTATACACAAACTTTATTTACAGATGTTAAAATTTAAAATTTGCGCTATTCATCGTTACTACGATGTTACAA
>NW_019060187.1:20628-80533 GCF_000696155.1 Zootermopsis nevadensis
ATGAATAAATGAAAAACTTGCATTGAAATATAAAGTAGTTTTAAAGGAAAAACCTGAAGATGATGCTACGCATCGAAACATATAGTAAATAAAGGCGCAGTATTGTAACATCGTAGTAACGATGAATAGCGCAAATTTTAACATCTGTAAATAAAGTTTGTGTATAGACCTGAATTATATTATATATTTTAATTCAATTAAAGTGTTTTTCCAAGACCAGAAAATTTATCACGTCCAGGTGGAGTTTTCACCAAGGAATGTTGATGCTCAGATGCCAGAAGAACAATCACAATAGGAGATTAAAGGGCGATGACGAAGTAGTTTTGCGAAGAAATGAAGAGCAAAGCAAACAATGAGAAATAAAACGAACAAGAATATCTGTTTGACATTTAAAGACACTCGCCACAAAATGAGGAACAGAACTTCAAAATATATTGGATACAGTCGCAGACTAAATAAAATTGGTCATTATCTATCTGTTTCTTTCAACAAGCATCTTTAATTCAGTTACTACTATCGACATTCTTTCGTTCTGTTTTCCCCTTCTGCATTCTTTCCTTCTTTATTAAACATTATCTAATTTATTTTTGTTTTCTCTTAAAGTATTTGTAAATAATTGAGAGCGTAATAGCAAATAGCCTACTCCTTGTTACATATTTTCCCACCCGAAGAAGAAATTCCCAGACATACGCATAAGGCTTACCAACATCACCACCGAAGATTCTCATTCTTCCATACACTGAGGCAGTTCAGTCTTTTGAATGTCTTACGGTAACACGCATTAACACACCCTTTCTCTGATAACAGAACACAGACACAGAAGTCAGTCGTTGAACAAAATTCTGTTGAAAACTTCACAATATTTCCCTTGCATATATTTCAAAATTACGATCAAGAATCTTTCCTGACGTTAGAAATCTCAACTTTCGTGACTTTTTCCCACTCATATATTTTATTAAGTTTGTTTCTTTCATTCGACTTACATGTCCAGCACATCATGAAGTATTTGACATTACTGCTACAAAAATGGCGGTCAAAGAATATCTAGAAGAATAAATCTTTAACTAATTACTAAAATGTAATAATTAATAGAGTAATGTGATTGACTGGATCTGGGCTGGGCGATCCACGTTCAATTCTCAGTAGAGGCAGGACAGCACGTCTACACCGGTTCTAGTCCGAACCAGTCTCATATTAGATACATACCCGGGATCTTTCCTCTAGAGGGGCATGACTCTGACGCTTAAGTAAAGCTACCGAGCTCTAGAACACGTAGAGGTTTACCTTCACTCCTCTTATACGCCTTCAAGGTAATATGCTTAGTCATAAGGCCAAATTTCAGATTTCCGGAATTTACTTTTTTCAACTTGTTAAAATTTCACTGTGTATAGAACATTTTTACTTCAGACTCCATTAAATTTTACTGAATAATAAATTTTCGCTTACGTTTGCATGGATTCCCAATTTTATTCACACGATTATACACAAACACTGCGTGATGAAGGACAAGGTCAAACTATTTATCACGGTTAGTAGGGAGAACGGAGGGAGGTACAATGAGGGATAAAGGTGCAAGAACTGAGAACATCGCTAATTTCAGTGACAAAGATAAACAGGAATCCCCCAGGCTGGTGTTTGGGTATAAAATGTAATCGAGAAGTGACGCTTAACAGCAGATGGACAGCTAGACTACTCGAAGAAGTATCTAGGACATCAACCAAGGACCATGAGGTTTCTTACTGCTCTGTTCGGTGGAATTTGCGCCTTTGTGGCGGTTGCAGAAACAGCCACTTATCAAGGTATGATAAACATGAGAAGAATATATTTTAAGCGAACATAAATACACAAGCTTTATGTTCTCGTCAAAATTCTAACCTACATTTTTTTCTGACCCTGGTGCAAACAAGGCACTCGGGTACTTTTGATTTCATCCTGGGGGGGCTTATGGGCTTTTAATTATGAATTATTCCAGATACTTTCTGAGTTTGTGTGTGATTTTTTATATTATTTTATAATTTTATTTCATGATAATTAAATATAGAGTGCCAGAAACACAAGCAATGTCAAGTACAAGTCTTAATATAATTACGAATTTCTAAATATTATAATTTTGTAGCAAATAAATAGATGAAATTGGTAAAAAAAACCGACTCAGATACGTATTCGCCTTGTAGAGTCTACGCCATTTCAGAGTACGTAGTGTACACAATATTCTCATAAGGTTATATTAAGATTGTTAACTGATTAACTGGTTCTTATTTAATGTGGCGATTTCAGATTCGTGAGTTACTTTGTGTCAATTACTATTTTCTTTGAATTTATTATACTTGTAACAGTACTTATTATCAACAATACTAGGCACAGAATTACCTATTTAATCTCCATTGCTCGGCAAAAGAGGAAAATGAATAAAATTCATTTACCGACTGCAAAAGTTAAAAATTTACTTCACTGTCGTGTTGACCAATGATAAAGACGATTTAGCACCTATTTGCTATATGTTTGTCGCGAAGTTTTGAAGGCAAGTGTGTTTTTACATAATTAGCTCTAACAACACTTCAAAAATAGTGGTAATAACAGTTCAGTATTTTGTCCTATGTAATCGGTTATCTTACGGTGTTTCCTTTCTTGTTAAATTATTTCTGCCCAGATGTTTTCCATATTTATTTAATTGCAATTATAGTTCTTATATATCGTCCATTTTCAAAACAATCATGTTGGAACTATATATTTTACTTGTTCGTCACTCTTCTTACGTGTTACGTAACTAAAATATATTACTGATTCACATTTTATGAACTGTAGTGAAAATATGAAAACGAATAGTAGAAATGTGTTTTACACTTCAACTCACCTACAAAGCTAATTTCATTTCGCACAGACAATACGCTGAACTAAGACAGATTATTTCTTACATTTTATGAAATATTCAAAACACTGAAAAAAAAATTCATAAAGTGAAAGTAAGCTTTCATGCATGACAAGTCGTAGTTGACAAATTTTATAAAGTTAAATAAATACATTAAGGGTTATAATTATCCAATACGCATCAGAATTAAATCTCCTCAACAACTTTCATCGTACGCATCAAACACAAAGTTTAATCTAATTCACTGGAGTACTAACGGTTGTAAAACACGCGGGCGGACAGACCGACAGACACATGAACATAGTTTATGCATACGGGATTTGTTGACCATACTTAAATGTTTTACCACGTGGAAGCACACTGAACTAAATCAAAACTGCTTTATCTGCAGCTCTTCTCGTCCAAGACCCTTTCGCCCCCTACCCACTGGTTTACGCCGTTCCGTCTTGGAACACAGAGGACGAAACTCTGAGATTGCGTCGGTCACCAGATCATCCTCATGGCCACCAACCTGCACATGTGGGTCCTGGGTTTGGTGGAGCCAGCGGTAGCAAGTCTGAGGCCTCAAGCAATGCTGGAAGTTCCGCATTTGGTGGCCGTGGTAATGGCGGTCACGGCGGAAATACAGGATTTGGAGGCGGACCAGGAACTGGAGGCGGTATAGGTCATGGCGGAAACTCAGGCTTTGGAGGCGGACCAGGAACTGGAGGCGGTATAGGTCATGGCGGAAACTCAGGCTTTGGAGGCGGACCAGGAACTGGAGGCGCTATAGGTCATGGAGGAGCTCCCGTTGGAATAGGAGGGACAGGCAGCAAGTCATCTAGCAGTTCCATCAGTGAGAGTAATTCTGGAGGAGGACTTCGTGGTGGCTCTGGAAGTTCGTCTTCATCTCAGAGTAGCAGCAGCAGCCTCAGTGGTGGCGGCAAGGGTGGAAGTGGTAGCCAGTCTAGCTCCTCGAGCGATGCTTCTTCTGGCAGCAATGGCTTTGGCAGCAAAAGTGGGTCTTCCAGTCAATCAAGTTCTTCAAGCAAGGCAATTGGCCACGGCAAATAAAGCACTAACTATACAAAACCCAGCTTAATTAAAACTGTAACAATCGTAACCCATTACGTTCCAAGGTCGACAGCATTGGCGGAAAAACAGATTACACCTAGCTGACATTTCTGATATTTTGGATTGCTACAAGAGATGGTTTCTTGTAGAAGAGGCAGAAACTACAGTTACCACTGCAATATAGTGAAATTATCACATTTTATTCTCGAATAACTAAAGTTAAAAAATAACAGCACAAAATTGAAGTAAATCTAAAAAAAAAAAATCAAAATTTTCTGCTTATATTTTAAAATTTGGCACTTTAAGAAACAACGTTTAGGACTCAAGTCAAAATTTAAAACAGCTAATGTTTGTTTTTATACGTAACCGAGAAACTAGATAAGTAGAATACCTTACAGACAACGCTTAAAAATGTAGTAGGGATAATTAGACTTATATTTTAATATTAGTTCCTTTATGATATATATAAAAGGGAAATTAAAATTACAATACATTTCAAATTACAACTCTGTATATTTCACAGTATATGTAATGATAATTAGAGTCTGCTAATATAACTTAAATAGACTGTCTTCTAACGAAATCCATATCATACATGATACAGAACCAAACGTTTCGTTAATGTATTAATCTCTAAAAAAAATGTTGTTAAGAATTATGAATGCTAATTTTATACAGAATGATTATTAAAAAATTATATTTATTGACATGTGTTAATGATTTTCCCAATTCTTTTCTTAACTGTCCCCATACATATTTAATTTAAAAGTACGTCTGCTGATTCCACATTTACATGTTATCGTATTGCCAATTATAATAATATGGTGATATTTATGACATTACGTTTGTAAGAGTGTGTTACGCGTAAATTATTGTAACAGTTACCATGGATATGCTGTTAGACTGAATGCACTGATAATAGAGGTAGGAAGGACCTCTGAAACGTCGGTAAACTTATACCAGACCAACCCAGACGACAACCACCTTCAGACTCACTGTCGTGAAAACCTCAAATCCTATTTAGTTTGCTTTAATTTAGTTTGACTTTGCTTCATTTAGATTAATCTTGATTTCAGGCTTCTTATCCCCAAATTCTACCAACACTTCTACGTTTACAGACGCATTTCCGCTATTGATTCATCCACTGGTATCTTTAACAGTTAAAGTTTCCATATCGTCCCGTGATTCATGAGATTTGGGCGTCTAGAATGCCACGTCTACATAACAGCGAGGAACACCAACCAATTATATATATATATACACTCAATTTAAAAAGAATCCTTGTAATATAATTTTGTTGTGTTACCATAATTAATCGTTAAAGTAATTCTAGCCTTAATAATTATATTCAGTGTTATTTGTAATTATTATTATTAATAATAAATTTTTATATTAGCATTAATCTTAAGAGTCAGTAGTGTCCCAAAATTTACAGTATCCATTGAAGGTAATACTAATGTGATCAAAATATTTTGTGTTATTATTGACGAATTAAGAAAACCTAAAACAGTTGTGTGAATGAAATGGACTCAATGAATTATTTGATTCGTTCAGCTGAGTTCAATTTAGTTACGTCCTTCCAAATACGAAGCAGGGACGTGAAGTTTGGCCTTGCTAACTTCAGACAATTCGTTCGACAGCCAGTACCAAGATAATGTTTTCGAAAATGTCTTTCTGTGACAATACACGATATAAAGATTTTCGTAATCTGTTCAATTCGCACACTTGTATCTGGTAGATTCATACGGCACCCTCTTTAAATTACAAGCTTCTTCAATTGTAGTCGCCTTTCACCAGAAAGAAAATGGCTAGCTCTGTTCATTCTTCGGAACATTCCTTAAGACAACCACTTAAGTTGTCGTCTCTGAAATAATGTGTTGAACGAAAAGGGAATCCTATAAGACAATGGTTGTTAAAATACAAGAGATAGCAAGCGCTGTTCTTTTCACATGGGAAAGAACGAGTTTCATAATTATTACAAGCAACTCGTTAGTTGCGGTCCGACACTCGCCCCACTTATGGCAAAGTGATTCATCTTTAACAATTTTAGTAGTCGAAGTGTGTTGAATAAACAACTCCATGGAGTACAATCCTTGAGAAGCTAAGAGTACGCCTAGCTATTCAAGAAATTTCCTGACTTTTTAATGAAACCCGAAGGATCATTACCGTAATCAGACCAAAATTTTTAAGCATTATTCAACTCCTCCAAGATCATCCTAATATTTGAAAGAATACAAACTATGGGCTTTGTCATTCTGCAATTTTCCCCACGCCCCCTGTCACTTTTTCCCCATTCACCGTGTAGTCTCGACTTATCGCCCTGATGATGGGAGCAGAAAGGACTTCTGAAACGTCGGTAAACTACCAGACTACACAGCGCTAAATCTCAGAAGCCATCTTCGTACTCATCGCCGTGAGAGCATTAAATTCTACTTCGAGGAAAGTATAGTACGCGACTGTAATCTTGAGACTTGCAATGAATGCAGGAAGTCCGAAGCGTTAAAGGCTGGCGCTGTCTTGCCTCCTTCCTCCTTCACCCCGCAAGTCTCAAGATTACAGTCGCAGATTATAATTACGAAAGACAAAAATATGTATTAAAGAGAATGAAGGATTTGAGTCGATATGTTCTGAAGTATGTTTAATTTTCCTTTCATAATAATCAAAAGATGGCTGAATTTGCGGCCATATATTGTACACCCTGTATATTCACAAGAAAATATTCTTACAGTAAATACCCTCGGGTGATATGAACGTCTTCATTCGTTACGCAATGGAACCAGTTTCATTATCCTTGGCTTCAAGATGACGAAGACAGAACCGCATTGCTGCATAAGTGAAAACCTGTTTTGCGTTTATAAGAATCTGCGTAAGTGTTTTAATATTGATTTCAAGATTAAGAACAGTCGAGCTTGACCCGTGACGTAGATGTGACCTCAAGAAGTTAATAATTATATACTTGACCAACATTTAGAGACAGGGTCTCGGAGACGAATATGAAGATGTCTGTCTTCTGGGTTGTAGCGCCGTGTAGAAGTTTACCGACGTTTCAGAGGTGCTTGCTGCCTCTATCAGCAACAATCCAGAAGACGGTCGTGTTTTAAATACAGTAGATATAAAATAATAGAACAGTAACAAACAAAATAAAATAAATTCTTCCATCTTTATTAATTAAATTCATTGTCGGATTTTACCTAAAGTGAATAGCTTTAGGCATGAAACGTGTGTTGTAAGCGATGGGCTGTTGCATATTGTGGGAAATTCACAAAGTTAATTGCCAAGTACCTGTTTTCTAAGCAGAAGGTAAGAAGTGAGATGCGGCATGTTGATTAGTTTCCTTTGCCACTATAGATAACCCTACTGTCCGTGTTGGGGGTTTCTGCAAAGACCGGTTCACCTCCATTATTTCTCTTGCAGTTAAAAACATGAGAGACCATCATTATCTGAAAGTTGACTTGGAGCACTGGAATAAACAATAATCTTCATCCGAACAAAAGCTCTGAAGGGAAAGGAATGATAAATGCTTTAGGTCATGGTTATAATTAAATAATTTCTGCTGCAGAGTAGTATTTAAGGTCACACATGCTTTGACGTCATGAACAAGCCAAAAAAACTTGTTCTGCTGCACAATCTGCGTCCAGTGTGACGTATGTCATGTTTTGTAAAACATTTTGTTCTTTCAGGGATTCGTCCCTCAAGTCGCTTCTGACCTTTCATTCCGAGAAAACTAATCTTCGATGCACAATGTACATTCCTTCGATAGCCCATTCGAACCTAGGATTCAGTACACAAGATGACAGATTGCACACACCTACCACTAGGATCCAGCAAAGTAAAATATACTTTGTTAAAAACAATTGTAAACTTGAATTACTTACAAAACACTTTTATTTTAATACTTTTTAATGCATTAACATAGTAAGCAATGTCAAATATTGTTTACAAATAAAACTGGCTTCATATCAGTTATCAAGAATCATATATAAAATGTCAGATTTATAATAAACTCAGGTTTTTTGGTTTTGTCGTTTATGAAAAATATATTAGTTCCAAATACACATTTTTCATATGTTTAAACAAATGAGCTTTATATTTCTCCCTACTTATTTCCCGAAGTAACTATTCAGTTTTCAGAAATATAATAAAAATGACAACCTTGCTCGTACAAGTTCAAAGCCCAAACACAAAAAATGGTGTAAGTATGAGTTCAGATTGTATTCTTCTGTGTTAATGCGCCTTGAATTCTACTAGGTACATAACGTGATCACCTACAAAACATGACAATGTTCCACCAGGAAAAACTACCTCCATGTTCAGGACTGAAAAGCCCTGTCCCGATCTTTATACCTTCCCCCACGTAACCATTTAACATTCTTTGTTCAATTAAACCCTGAAGATAAAGGCGGCATATTTATCCGAAATGTTGGCGCATGAACTGAAACTGATTACATTCATGATGACAAGTTTGGACATAATAAAACAACGGCAAGAATTGAGGTCTTTCTATCTTAACATGTGCATTAAATGTTTTTCCTGAATACACTCAACCCCTTTAAAAAGCATTTATATAATATGAATCTCAATACAATTTGAGTTTCTTTGAGCATGAGCACTTTCATTAACTCATTTTGTAAACATTTTTATGTGGGCTATTCCTCTTGGAAAAAGGATACGTCTTTGATGGTCTATTGGATCATAAAAAATCATACTAGTCAAAGCGCTAAAATAATTGAGCAAAGATAAGTTTCTACAGATATGGGGCCAGTGTCACTGAACACATCAAAGCAAAGAATGTTACATACGAGCTCATACATGTTTATATTGTAGCCCTGCAGCGTAAAATTGAATATTAAACACAGTATTTATCAGTCACATCTTTGGGAGACTGATCAGAAGACTGACACTTAACGTAGAAACTTCTGCGACAGAAATCACATCGGATTCACTTTATAAATATTATTGCATCACTGTCGGATGATGCACTGGACTGACTGGAAGATCTGGAGCCTCCTGATCCACTATACGAATCTGAAGACGACTGGCTTTTAGAATTACTACCTCCACCAGCACCAAACGAACCAGAAGACGATAAAGCGTCACTGCTAGATCCACTGGATGACCCGCCAAAGCCACCAGAACCAGAAGAGGATGCAGATTGGCTGTTGGACTGACTTGATGAACTACCGAGCCCTCCATTAGTTGAAGATCCAGACTGACTATCGGAAATACTATGCGAGCCTCCACCTCCACCACCCCCAAAGACTTGAACAATAGCAGCATCATCACTTGAACCTCCGAATTCGCCCTGAACGTTGCTTCCAACTCCTCCACCAGCAGACTGACTTGCAGCATTACTAGCTGCTTGAGAATTGGTTTTGATTAGACTGAAGCCTCCTAACCCACTACCTGACTGGCTTGCTGAATTACTTGCGGCCTGGGAGTTACTTCCACCTGGGTATAAACCTAACCCACCACCTGACTGGCTTGCTGAATTACTTGCGGCCTGGGAGTTACTTCCAGTTGGATTTAAACCTCCTAATCCACCACCTGACTGACTACCCGAGTTGCTGGAAGAACTTGACTGACTTCCTCCCGAAGAACCTCCAAAACCGCCACCACCTCCTTGATTAAAGCCACCGGTAAACCCATGATTGGCATTACCAGAACCTCCGCCAAATCCATTAGCACCACCGAAACTACCTCCTTCATTGAATCCGTGACCTTGACTGAATCCACCTGCTTGACTAGCAGCATTGCTACTTGCTCCAGATTGTCCTCCAAAGACTTCACCTCCTCCTGGAGCAAATCCTCCACCACCCTGGGCACCAAACTGGCCGTTGAATCCCCCACCAAATTGGTTCTGGAAGTGGTGTTTGTGGTAATGTCTGCCTGGAATTGGTGCGCCAAAGCCTCCGGGGTGTGGAGGGCCGAAACCAGCTCCGCCACTAAATCCCCTGTCGTAATTGGTGTACGCGCTGCTTTGAGCTTCAGATGAAGATAATGCAGAAGAGCCGCCTCCTCCAAAAGAGTTCGAACCTGCATTCGCTGCAGCATTTGAGGCCGCAGAACTATGAATACCGCCTCCGCCACCGTATGTCTGAGAACCGGCATTAGATGAAGCCCCACTATTACTGAATCCTCCGCCACCGAATGAATTTGAATTGGCGTTTGATGCTGCTGAGCTTCCACTTCCGCCCCAGCTACCACCGCCGCCTCCAGAATGGGCATTCGATGCAGCGTTCGAAGATGATAAGGTTCCTGCGCCGCCCACACCGCGGGACCCAGCGTTAGCTGAGGCCGAATCCACGTTGAACTTCAGGAGTCCGAGAGGCCCAGTGAACTCCAGGTGCGACGTACGGCTGTCGGAATTCGAACTGGATCCGTCGCGATTGTGACCCAGGGGTTTCAGAATCTTCCCCAGTCCACCAAGGAGACCATTCCCGTCCAGTAGTGATCTCGGCTGTCGTTCTGTAATAATAAAAAATATGTAGGTTAAATAAGATAAATCACTCAGCATTACGTTGGGGCATAAATGGTTCTACGCGTTTCTTATACATTCCTACATTCATAACCTCACATTTACCTGCTGGTCCTAGTTTTCATAAACAAGGCTTCAATTATTGAGTAACAGCGGTATAACCATTATGTTAAGTGTATAGCGGAAAATTGACACCAAAATGCAGAAAATTAATTATCTTAGTAAACTGTTCTCAAGTCTGCTACATAAAAGTCAGCTTTATGCTTCTTTGCTTTCTTCCAGTGAGTTGTTGTTTCCTCTCGCAGCGAAAATGCGATCGGACGTCGCGTTAAACTTTTCTGAAACTAATGCATCACGTAATAAGGCTGATACGAAAAGTTGTTGGAAAAAATATTTTATATGGTAATCTAACCGGTAACTTGCAAAGATATGCTTTGTTTTCACAAAACTTTGATACACGAAGTAAAATATTTCATTGGAACAAGTTTTGTGTGATGGATATTGTAAATTATGTTAATTTACCAAGTATGGACATAATGCTCTTCAATGTGATTCTGTGAATAAACTTAAGAAAGGAATTGTGGGGCGAGAAAACACATGTGGACTAGATGGTAAAGTGATACGGGGAAAAAGAGATAAGGAATATTACCAAAGAGATTAAAGGGTAGAAAAAGTGTCAAACGATAAAAATAACAAATAAATCACCCTCGACCACTTCACTAGGTTTCCCTGAAGAAACGTAACTATCTCGCGTTGTGGCTCTTAAATATGTGTATTGCGTTGCTCTTCAAACCGGTTCGTAACATCGCGAGGGCCCATCGCGTCATCACAAACAACGTTTTGGAGACTTTCCAGCTAACATTAGTTAGGGGCTTCCCTAACAGTTTCAATTGAAAAAATACGAAACAAAATTGTGATGAACCTCCTAATTAGAAGCGTCATAATATTACTACCGGAAAAAGGTGTGTAACATCGAATGGTAAAACAATAATATGAACAGGATGTGGAAAACGTCAGTGACCTCTTTAATGCAGTATCCCGGCACTTCCCTGGACGGACTAAGGAAAACCACAAGAAAACCTTAAGAGTAACAGGTTTAAGGATAGAGACTCGGACCCGGGACCTCACAAGGGTGTGCTAACATCTCAACCGCGTCGTTCTATCCGTTGGAAATAATGAAGAATTTCATTCTGTTAAGAATATGAATAACTTATTTCTAGAATCTCTAAACTTATATTTTAGAAGAGAACGGAAATCAACATTTTCTTCCTAGCTAGTTAATACGTCCGCTCACCTGTGTGTGATCAGTTGGACAACACTTCTGTCCTTCAAAATGTTCTGGTTCAGTACTAATGGGACTGTAACACTTACGGTGCATTACACACACACACAGCTGAATCTTACATTGTATCAGCCTTGAAATTTCGTTAGCATATTCTTATGAAAAATAGTATAACTTCTTTACTTAACAAAACGTTATTAATTGATAGTAATGATTCAACAACGACTTTACGAAGTAAATGTACGAACTTAAAACTAATAATACTTTGCTACAACTTTGACAGATTTTTACTTTGAAGGTGATTCTCAGGTAGTTCCCAAAATTCACGTTCGTAAATGACTAATTAACTAAGTAGCTAATACGTTGGAGAACTATATATCTAATAAACGAACTTATTAAACCTCAGCGACCAAGTAAATGACATTCACTGACTCTCCAACTGACTTTCTCCCGTTACGATGACTAAATAATTGAGTTATTAAGTGACTAGGTAGTGGATCGACTAAGTTACTAGACAAATTTAATGAATCACTGACTGAATAATAAACAAATTACTAAGGAATACAATTTTATCATACTATCACGAACCATGGATTTGTTAGTGTTGTTGCTAGACATTTGTATTTTTAAATATTTAAATAATTTAGAGGCTATTACATGTAATTATATCATGAATTTGTTGCTGAATGATTTTGCAAAATTTCACTTACCATGTTTTGGGAATGAGTTCACTTCGTGTAATTCAGCGCACACCAAAACTGCCAGGGGCACCAACAGCACACCAAGCCTCATCGTGGTTCAGGCACACACAACTACTCTTCTCTTCGGCACACAAACTCGCTTAATGGTGACCGCGACTTCTTGCCGTCTTCTTTTATACAGAAAAAAGATGGGCAGAATTAATACCTGTGTGAATTATGCTGGACTCTCCAGGGCAGGTTCTTCTGCTGCTGCAATTCTTCCGAGGAAACCCATCCGATGTTTACATGACGTCAAGACATACAAGGACTTCATGAAAGGCTAGTGTTACCTGCTATTAGCGGTGGGTACGGGCTCTTTCAAGACTGGCGACAGATGTACGTCTCTCCCGAACATCCGGCAAATATTTGCATTAGTTCAGAATCTTATGCGATGTTAGTCTTTCTGTATATTTTCCCATCCAAACCACTAAACGGATTTATAATTTCATGGACACTTTCAGCTATAGCATTTATGACAATTCAGTACAGAATTTCTCTATCGTCATGATATATTTTCTCTGGAGACTGACCACTATTAATTTGTGTACCTCTGGGAAAATGCCTAAAAAAATATTTCATAATGGGCCACGATAACTTCATTCATAACCTTCAAAATTCATAAATCACTTTAATTCTTTCGTTACATAGCGTTCTAAAATTCAGAAATGGTACTTAAATTACTGCTCAATAAATTTCTTGCCACAATCTGTATCCTTGAGATTACTGGTTATTCCCACTAGATACCAACGGTTCTAAAACAACGCCTGAGTGCGTTTTAGTGCGTGTAAGTTTTCTGTTTTAGCTACAATTCGGATTGGATGTACAGAGAACTGAAATACACAATTTATGGGTAGAAAAGACATCAGATCCTACGATCTGTCTGACTTTGGACTTACAAGGATGTTGCTAGAACCAGGCTTCCGCTACACGCGCGTAACACAGAATGAACACGACGGTCATGCTACACATAGTAATGAAGAGTATCTTAAGTTGAGATGTATAATTTAAAAGGATAGCATGTCGCAGAAAACGGAAAACCCCTGAGGAGGAGAACGTAACTTATATTTCTGCTGACAGTACCAATTCGTATTACGGTACTGAATATAAAATTACACGTTGTGAACATTTCTGACGGAGGCAAATGAGTTTTTCATGAACTTTTCGTTCAAAGATAGTGACATGCGAAAAACGAACCTCTAACCGGTGCCGAATTCTAACTGACTTACATTATTTAAAAGTATAAGTAAATCAGATGCAGAGGATATATTTTAACGTATGTAACAACTGAAGTTCGAATTAATCAAGGGATTGCTGTTAGCTATTTGAAAACATAACGTTTCGCTACAGTCGCAAATTTGTGTGCAATAAATGAATGCAACATACAAACTTTGAAAGAAAGTATTAAAGATATGAACACTCTATATTAAAGCGGAAATTTATTTATTTCATTTCTTTCTCTTCGTCTTTTACGGATTAGGCCTTATGACTTGTTCCAATTCGGAATTCCTTCCAAAATTGTTATTCAACTCACTAGACGTGTCATCAGCCAGATAAAAGGCTTCCAGCTACACAGAACAGCAAAATACGGAAATACGGGACATAAAATATACCCTAGTCTCGATTGGGATTAGAGCCAGAGATCCAGGTATTCAATCAGCCGAAACCCACGCCTGACCACACGGCCATTGTAACAGCCATGTTCTTGACCTTACATTTAAAACAGCCATTAAGGAACGAGTCTGGTAACATTATTCTTGGAGACATGAGCCACCTAACACGAAAACAAATCAACAAGCCATTACCAAAAGGACTTTGCTCTTTCTAGGAAAAGACAATTTCCCCTGCCTCTTAGCGAAAGCGCTGCCTCACAGATCAATATCTTGATATTTCAACCGATAGACACGTGTCTGTTGGATGGAATGTACGCATAGATGAGTCACAGGAACGCAATTTAACGGTGATAAATTCCAATGGACCTGAAGCAAGTTTCATCGCTTCAACTGAGTGCAGAACTGCAAAAAGGCGTACGACCAACACACTTGCAACTTATTTATCCACTTTTCTGAGCGAATGATTAAACTGATTAACCCTTTAAAGGCTAGTGGTAAGTACACATGCCCCAATTTAACAACCAGTAATTCTGCAGGTTATCCTAAGAATGAATACATTTCTGGGGTGGCTGTCTTCTGGGTTGTTGCACCGTGTAGCCTGGTAGAAGTTTGCCAACGTTTCAAAGGCCCTTGCTGCTTCCATCATCAGGGCGATTAGTACTTACAGACTACACACCGCAACAACCCAGAAGACAACTATCTTCATACTCACCGCTGTGAAAACCTCAATTCCTACTGAATATATTTCTCTTTGTATAATTCTAGGGGTAAACAGCTATTATTTCCTTAAGCAATATTAACCAATTGATCTTTGTAATAAAAGTGTATTGCGTTTTCTTTGCGGTTGGGGCTAGAGACGAGCTTCGGCTTCAATTTTTTTGTGTTTGTCTTACGAAATAACTAACCAACTTACTGCTTATCTACCTGCCTATTTACAGTACTAATAGAGACATTAAATTTATTAGCGAATTAAGTTCACTGACTGGATAACTAAATTACCATCTACCTCAGTGACAGACAGACAGACAGACTGAACTGAATAATCAACTACGTGTCTATTGTGGTCTTCTGGGTTCTGACATCTTGCGGTCTTGTACCAGCGTTTCGCAGGGACGTATACCCTCCATCTTAAGTATTAATAACAACCCTGAAGATGGAGGCGATACTTTCCTCCGAAACGCTGATAACTACTTACAAGACAACACGGTGTCAGAACCAACTCACAAGATCAAAATCGAGCTCTTGCCTGTCACAAGAACAAGAACAATTTTCTGATAACCAACTCCAATATTTTAAATACAGATTATCTGCTTTCACTGAACTAGATGGTTTATTATTACGTCCACAAAAACGCAAGCGGACACCACATTGAGCCAATTGGGCCTCAACACCCTCCTTCTCTAACGCGAATTCTAGTTTTATCCTCTTATGCCTTCGTCAAAGGTCAACATCCTCACATTATGACCGCATTATTTTAAAAGTATAATAATATTCAACACTTTTGTCTTACTATAATACTTGTGTCTCGACGTATGATAAAATTAATAATGGGAATGCCAAATTTAATGGTGTCTATCCAACAGAATTGTAACTTCAGCCTCGGTGCGTATTGTGATCAAATTATATAGAAGCCACAAATTCGTCTACCGAAGTATAGGCCTATCTTAAAAACCTAAACTGTTACATATCATGAACTGAATAGTGACTGCCAAACAACGTACATTCCTCTAGCAAATATAAACGCTTAACGATTAGCGTTATACTAAGGTATTATAAGTGTATTTTATCCACACGGACCTTTAACGTCACAAATACACACACTCAGTCGTAAACCTTGAACTGTTAAGTTAGAACACTGGAAAAACACAAAGGAAATACATTTCCGGAATTATTGTATTACCACGAGCTGCTTATAAAGCGGTTTGGGTGGTTTTTACGCTGGAAAAGGGATGAGTTATCTCAGCATCAGAAAGGACATACTGCTATACTTTATGGACGAATGCAGGATGAAAAAACAATCGACTACAAACCACACCACCAGGAAGCAGCAGCAGCACACTTCCTCCGTGTTTTACCACAAAGCGATCTTTCAACTAGAAAAATAAGAGGATGGCTGTCTTCTGGATTGTTGCGCCGTGTAGATTATCGACGTTTCAGTGGAAGCAACATACACCTCTGAAAAGTCGGTAAACTTCTGCCAGACTATACAGCTCAGAAACCCAGAACTCCCAGCTCTAAAAACCTCAGAATAAGAATAAAGCCACTGAAGGGTTTTCTTAACCGTTTAAAGATTACATTACTTAAAAGCCTTTGCTACAAATTCCAATTCAAAAGAACACACATAATTATAGAGTTATTTTCTAGAAGATATTATAATTGTAAAGGTTTGGAGGGGAGCGGACTTTAAGTATTTTGAACCTTCTTGTCATCTGCCATCTAGTTGTTGCAGTGTTCGGTCGTAAGATGCCCACTCTCAGTATATATTAAGTCATATATTTTCGAAGATTTTGTTACTTATTTTTATAGGTCTATTATTATTTCAGCCTGCATTTTTCGCCCCTTCCATATTCTTCAGTGCTGTGAAGGAGAGAAATTAAAGTCTCTGTGAAAATGGGTCGCTAACGGACCCAATGTCCACCCTCCAGCGGATTCTAACAGGTCAAAACCGAAGGAGTCGGGAAAAACCCTGTCTAATGCCACTTTGTACAACATAAATCTTACACAGACTGACCTTTGCAGCGAGAGACCAATGACTAACCTCCTGAGCTGTGGCGTGGCCTTTCTACCTCCTTACTATCAATAAATATCAGTTTTGTAGTTTCCTTTATAGCGTCTGGGTTTCGCCAATTACATTAATACTGGCAAACAACACAAACTAAACTGCCCAATTTAATTCCGAGTCGTAATTTTGACCAACTTAATAATGTGTCCTAAAGCAAAGTTGAATAGCAGCACCAGATCAAATTATTTCACCTTTAAGACCACACGGCGTCATAGACCAGAATTATCAACGATTATTTGAGATTCTAAACTGATGTTCTTTAACGTCAATGTCATTTAGGTGACAAATTAAATCTTTCTATATATCATACTATTGCGTTGATTGTATATTTGCTTAGTCTTTTTCGTAACACTTTCAAACACAAGACAGCTGTCACTGACAAATTCAGCTGCTCTGAAAGATCTGACTTCAGTTATGTTGATATAGTTTGTTACGTTGACATCAAAGCTTATCAATTTATATATTGTTTAGCAAATCCGTTTCGTTTTGTAAGAAATCATCAATGTCTTCCCTACGAACAGTGTTTTAAAATTTAACCTCTACTATACAAATCTTAATTTCGTTGCATAATACACTGTACTACAATTTGGGCATAACCATTTAACGCTTATTACAATAAATGTGTCTAGATGAAATATTAGTACATCCGAAAATGTCTACGTTTTCTTTAACACAACTGTTTCTCTCTTGCTATAACGAATCTATTACACTGCTTAGCATTTTCTGTTAGGTATGTTTATTCGAATTTTCTAAATTTGTCATGTTTGGCCAGTATTAATTTGTTTTAATGCACTTTTTAATATTATAACTTATACCCTATTTAAAGTTTTATGTCACTTACATGTTTACTGAGCTGAGTTGCTTCGTCGTGTCCAGTCTGCTGATGGGAAAGTTCTGATTTTGAATGATGCGTATGAGACTATTAACTGTTCAGAACGATTATGGATCATGACTGCCAACATATGTAAAATTATACAATTTTCAAACCTAAATCGAATAAGTAGGCAACAATGTTGTTAATTAACTACCGTTTGTTTCATATCACATTTACATATTATATTATATAGTATTGATCCCAGGTATCCATCGGACTTCTTCCGGCACAAAATTTAATATTTCCGTGGTCTGTTTGTAGTATAGTATGTCTTACACATAAAGTTCCCGGAAGTGTTACCAATGAGCTGTAAAGCTTTATTATATATATATATATATATATGTATACATACACCGAGCTTTCTATTCTTCTTGTTTGTGTGTTAAATTTTGTTGCTACGTTTCTCGTACTGATACAGTACTGACTTTATGGTTGTGTTCTTAAATAATATTATTAGTTCTTTTATTTTCTTTCTATATATACGAATTTTGACCAGATAGAATTATTTTGTTTTATTTATTTGGATTTTTATATTGTTAAAATATTATTTTCGTACAATTTTTTATTGCGAATTTTACTGGAACATAACACGACTGAAAAATAAATTAAATGGTTTAATCTTTTCTGTTCCAGCTCGAAGCTTACGCATTAATATAGATACAAACCTAAAATGTTGCTTTTATTGTATGTGTGTGGAGCTTCGTACCTCATTCTAAAAGAAAATTTGAGAACAAATTGCTGAATTAATTATTTGAACTTATGAGAATGTAAGAAATAGGGAAATTATTGGGCCTGTCCCCTGTATACGCTAGGAAGGCATTTGGGGGAGAGAAGTTACAGCTCTTATGCGTTTGTGACCTCGGCTGTAGATAGAGGTTGAGTAGTGAGCGGCAGTTCTTTAGCCCCGGGGAAATCCCCCCCCCGGTATCAAATGGATAGGAGGCTGGTTGGGCCGCAGAGGCTTGAAGAACAATTCTTTGCCCCTGCTGAGATCGAGCATCGCTCTTTCCTTGCAACAAAACGGTCGGAGCCTGAACTAGACATTCAGCCATTTCTAGTACTGTCCAATAAGACTTCGTGACACAGAATTTTATGTAGCTTATGCTTATACTAGGTTTATAAAGATCATGGACTTATCACCGATAGGGAACACTAGTAAATATTTTTAATTGTATCAAGATTGCACAATTAAAAAACAATGGAATTATTTTCTCTTTGGTAACACAAAAATACCTGGAGTCATCGAGACCTTCGGCTGATGCCAAGCCCTTTGCCACCTGCTGGCTGACCTTGGGGAATCTCCAGCTTTGTTTAAAAGGCATGGGTGACCAAGCTATGAAGCAGAGAAGCCATAAGAAAATTTGTCTTTGTATAAGACGTTCTGGGGATAACTCATGACATCTACTTTCTTTAAAATAATTCATTGTATATTGGAGGATAGAATAAACATAAATTAAAGAGCTGCATTCTTACATTCAGAACTGAGGTTCTGGTGGTATTTAAGGGACTGTATGTATGGATGTGTGCGCACACACATATAATATTGTATATACGCATGTTTATATTGCCCTCCCTACAAAACACACATAAATATACACAAAAACAGAGTAATTTACGTTTCAGATGATGAATGATATATAAATTCACTATAATTAAAATCAGTAGGTCCAGATATTTTATTGAAATAATAGTTCTATTTGTTTAGACTAAACTAATTTTTTGTAAAACCTAATTCCTTGACACAATTCTAGTAGTTATTTTACTGAATTTGCATGTAATGCTATAAAAAATAACCTGCAGTTTATTCCAACTATAAACATTACATGAAAACGTTAATAACAGGTAATATGTAATCATAAGTCCTTCATTGTACAATATCCTACACTGATCATTTCATCCCTCTTAGGTTTAAATATTTCCTCAGAACCTTTCTTTCAAACATTCATAATCTTCTTCTTCATCGCAAGACAGCATGGTCTAGTCATAGGAAGCATCTGACAAACCTGTTTGTGTGCATACAGTCTTGCTATGTTTTTAAACTTAATAATAACTATTAATTATTTATCTGCATTTTATACAGTCTATTTTTTATGACAAGGATACTGTTTGTGGGACTGAAGAATAGGGATCTCCATCTACTCTATACTAAATAGGCAAAAAGTCTGTTTTCATAAAATTCTGATTCCAACATTTTATGCTCTCTTTAATTTCACTTTAATATTTTACATCATATCCACCAATTTCTATCATCAACATCATTACTATAAGAATGATTATGATTATGATGAATGACATTACAAAAAGTAAGTGAGTATTAAACATAACAAAATTATAAGAGTTATTAGGCTTTAATATTTATTTGATTAATCTCTACTGAATGATTCTGGGTCAATAATGGATTTCCCATTGATCTAAAATGTGGACAATGTCCTATTTATCAAATGGCAACATACAAAGTTTGTTCAGAGTTCTGATAATGGATTTGACATAGCAGTCATGGGCATATAAATCAGAAAGTAGTGATGGTTTTATAAGGATGCTTCAAAAGTTTGCCAACTAAGTGGCGCTGAAGTGCAATAAGCTAAATTCTTACATTGGTCTGGTAGCTTCCTTGACAGTAGTCAAGACGTTCACAACGGAGCCATCTGGTAGAAACCAAGGTGACGGCGCTTCCTCAGCCTCCACTGTTGTCAGCCTTCTCACCTTCCACCTCTCCAGGGTCAGTAAATCTCAGCTGCAGGGATCATATTTTGGTAAGACAGACAAGATGAATAATGCAATGACAGATGCTCTGAAGAGAATCTTGTAAAATATTTTCCAGTGGTACTTCCAAGAACTGCAGAGCATTTAGCAAATTGTGTGATTGCCAAGTACAATACTCTGAGGACAGTGTTGTGCAATTTTGAACCTGCATTATCACTCAACAAAAATAAATCCATTATTGGAACAATTTGAACCAAACTTGTGTCGGTCTTTCATCACCCTTTTTCAAGACAAATAAATTTGTACTTTCAACATTCTACACACTAAATATACCACTAAATAAAAAGAAACCTATACAATCTTAAAATATTATCGTCAGTTTAACAAAATAATATTTTGGTTCAACTGAGATTTTATTCTAAATGGTCTGCATTCACAAATATACAGGAAAAGTGAATGAAAGTTTAGGTTAAGTTTGAAAGCACTGCAGACATCTGAGCTGTACCATTAGGCCTATATATAAATACTGCATTTTATCAAATTTCTTTGATAATTATGTATGTAAATCCTAGGCATGAAGAACATCAAGAACAGTGTGATAAAAGAGAGATAAAGATAGCTTAATACTTTA
The DNA here is from genome assembly GCF_000696155.1 of Zootermopsis nevadensis. The sequence goes on from NW_019060187.1 coordinate 41,648, forward strand.
GAAGTTGTGGATAAACAGTTTACAATTATAATTCATAGTAGGCCTATTGTACACAATGATAGATTAAATGTGACATTTCATAAATGCTAATACCAGTACAATCCAAGCAACAATTTCATTACAAATCAATGGAAAAGGATGGCTGGAAATACATATAAATATGACAGCATGCTGAAGATGGCTGTCTTCTGGGATGTTGCATCATTTATCCTGGTAGATGATGACTAGCGTTTCAGAGGTGCACAGAGTAATTTCCCTGAAGACAGAGGCAATAAGAAATTCTAAAATTTTGGTCAATATTGTTCAGATTACATGACACAACATCCCAGAACACAGCCATCTTCATACTTGTTACTGTGACAACCCGATAGCTTACAACATGACAGTGTGCTGTCATTTCTGCTGTTACATGGATTGTATTCCCTCACATATCATCATCAGCAGTGGCAAATGTTAAAAGTACTTATACATAACATATAAGTTAATGCTCATTAGGCAGTAAAATACCAATGGTATTGTTACTTAAAAACTATGAATTAATAATTTAACACTGAGAAAAGTAGCACATCATAATTCAAATGATGTACCAACACTGACTTGCAACTCAAATTTCAAATGTCTGGTCTCGAATGTGGTATAGTCAGAGTAACTAAACGTTGTCCCTGTGCTTAAACACTAAACCACAAAGACGTATGATAAAGAGGAAGTATAGCTCCACACATTCTTATCCTCATATTAAACAGAGGTGAGAGGTCAGCTTCACATATCTGCTTTTTTTCCTTTATTCACACAACAATGTTAATGTTGTGGATTTCTATACTTCTCAATTGAAATGTCAGAATGTTACAATCTATATAGTAAGATGTGGCACAGAGGAAGAAATATAACATAATAGCAGAAAATAATAATCAAATAGAAACATTATATGTAATAATGCAAGATTTAAATTAATGTTTGTATAAATAATGTTTAAACCATTGTACTGTTATGTACCATGTCATATTAAACATAATCACAACATTCAAAATATAGTGATTTTTCTGACTAGATACAAATAGAAACCACACTCAGAACATATCATCTTGGTCCACTGAGAAAAATGTCTATGTAGCACAAATTTTAATTTGGATTACAATAAATATTTTCTTTTGTTATCCCCATTATAAGGGTGTCCATTACACTTCTATTTGCATGAGCATCAACAAAGTTCTGAAACATAAATAGAAATATTTTGGTACTATATTTAACATTGCAACAAGGTTTTATCTCACTTTGTTAGAACAATTCAAACTATTTTCTAAATCCAATAATGAAAATTTTCTAAATAACAATTTAACACATTCTTAAATTTTTATAATCAAGAATTACTGACTCTGCCATTCATTATAAAACTGGCAAACTAGAGTCTAACTTCAATGATTTTTTAAGTCAGAAATTCCTCCTGTTCTCATTTTTGACTGTAAAAACTGATCTCTCTCATAAATGACTTAAAATATCACCATGCTTATAATTTTACATATAAATACTTCACAAAATGAGCTTCAACACCATGCAGTGAGTATAAACTATAACTCCATCATAAAATTATACGCTAATGTCATAATGAACAATGTACAAACTCGTCCATACACAATATGGAATAATTCCATTTTATTATGTTACTATCTAACAATATAGTAGAGTAATGTTGAGTAAACTACTTTTAAAACAAAGTTTCATCTTTTGGTTTTATGTACTTTTACAAGATGCTTTGAATACATCATTTACTTCACAGTGCAATATTGCTCAAATGATGTAACCTTACATGTATTTGAGCGAATTTTCAATAGACTTTACTCATTCACTCTGCTAACAATGTGATACCACAATAATTTGACTTCAATTTTTGCTCAATCATTAGTCTCCATATTGTCATATGAACTCAAGCATGTCCTTTATTATAAATAAATATGTATACATTTGTTACATGTTTACATGGGTATATCTGATGCAAAATATTTCTGAGCCTTAGCTATATCATGGGAAGGTGGAAAGGACAATGGCGAGCATCAGCTACATGTGCTATTGCTTGACTTCTGCCCCTCCCACCCCATATCTCAGCAGGTTAACCACCAAGTCAATAAAGCTCAGAGATATCTTGCTACAAGTATACATTTTTATTCATGACACAGAACAGAAAGGCACTAATTAAACATTTTATAGAAATACATAATATGTCACAAAATGTGACATTTGCTTCACATTTAGTTTTTTAAAATAATGTAATGAATAACCTCTTTATTAATTTTTATATTGCTTCAAGTATCAAATAATTATGAAATATATTTTCATAATAGTGATATTTAATCTTCAGACACTTTCACACAAAATGCATCTTAAATCATGCATTCACTAAATATTTCCTTAGTTGACACAATATGAATAAAAATGTTGTCATTGACTACATTATTTAGAGTAGCAATATACCAATGGAAGTGAACACTGTATGGTTCAGACTAAGCAATTTAATCTAATAATAAGTATGACAATTATTTGTGGGGTGCACAATTGAAACCTTGACCCAAGCAGCAATATTTGGACTGAAGCTTCATATGATCTCAGCCAATTTCTGCAGATGAATGCTAAATGATGCCTTGAAACAGGCCATGACTGGCTTCCTCCCCTACACTTTCACAGTTCACTGTAAATGACGATTCTCCGACATACTGAACACTAATTAGTTTCCACAGTTCATACGATACTACAGCAGAAAGCACAATTCAACAAATCCGCAATTAATATGTAAAAATTATGTAAGCAGAGAATGGCTATAAGGGTTTTTATTCTTCCTGATACACGCCACAGCAGTTTCTCTATATGCTCATATACAACTTAAACAGAAGTCTTCTTAGGCGATCAACTTATCAATACAGAATACATTCTGATATTTTAGAGCCCATTCATGTTTTTATATCAAAGACTGATGTGAAGAATTGACACAAATAATATGAAGTATACTGGAAGGTCCAACAGATCCAACACCCATTCGCCATGAACTAATCATTCCAAGGGCAGTGGACAGAATCAATCCATCACCCACCTCACAGCTGAATGCTGCTTGGTTGGATGTTACAATAAGTTTAATCAAATGGTTACACATCTTGCAGGTGTCCTAGATAAATAGTCTTAATTGGAATAAAACAAGAATCAGAATATATGAATTTTTAAAGGATGTTACTGACTGGGTTCCATCACTAATTCAGAATGAATTACCCATTTATATTAAAATAATTTTGACTTTTATAGCTCATTAGGCTACCAGACTACACAGTGCTACAACCCAGAAGACAGCTATCTTCATAATAATCCCTGGTAATGGAGGAGGAGATAGTCTCCAACTGAAACATCAAACTTCTCCCCTGTAGATGAAAGACTCTAGGGCTGTTGATGCTAATAATTGCTCAAGCACCCAAGAAGGCTTTATTGCATTTAATCACTGTAAGAACTTCAGATCTTAAACAATACAAATATGGAAGTTCATAAAAGCATTATAATCATCTGGCTTTATGATGAACACTATTACCTGAGAAATTGCTTAAGCACTAAATAAGGATTCAAACTTTAATTTAAACTTTTGTATGTGACAAGTCAGATAATACAGAACTTTGCTGAAGGTCATCACAGATTAGTTTCACTGGCTGAACTATTCTGCAGCAACAAACAGTTCAGAATTAGTTGACAAAGCCAGCAGCTATGTAGAGTAGCTACAAACACTAAGCTTAATAATATTAATAACCCATCCTGACAAAGATAAATCCACATTTAATACATCTAATTGAGTATGCATGATTTTATATAGACACACACACATATACACACATAATAATTATGTGAATATTAGCATTTATATAATTATAACACTTATTATTATTTATTATTGTTATTATTATTATTATTAGTATGTCCTATTTACTGCAGAAGAAACTGCTGGCTTTTCATAAGAGAATTAATTGCCTTCATGGAGCTAATTAATAACTCATTTGACAGTCCAAAGCCATAAATTGTTCTTATTTGTCTTTTGCGGATTAGACCTTGTGGCCTGTTCCAGTTTCATCAATTTGAAACTGATTATCACTTTAAGAAACAATACAGGTCCCTCAACTAAACTAAAATAATTTACTTCATTGCCACTTCTGTTATCAGCATATATCAATATATTTTCATTAAGCCAATATTTCCTAAAATATATTTTACCAAGGCCATAGAAATATTGATGGAACCCCATTCTAAATCAAAACAAGAAGAAATAAATTTCAAGAGGTTGTAAGACATAGGCAGTTTTCCAACATACTTAGAGGTAATAAAATTAGTACTGTGAATTATTAAACTTACTTCATCTGATACAGTGAGCACTATGTGGCAAAACTCAAGCAGTATGGTTCATATATTTCTCTACTGCTACATATAAGATCCAAGCTAGCTCTACTTTAACAAGCCACAGCTTATGATGTTAATCTTTGGTCAAAGATATGCTAGTGTAAAAGGTTACTAATTAGAATTGTCATTAATATTCTACTATAGTGATTTCTAAACTGTATACTTGTCAGAACTGTAAGGGTCTTGGCAGTTTACCAGGAATTCTGCAAATAAATTTCTATAATAGCAAATAATAATTTCTATCAAAATTATAAACCTAAATGCAATATTATCCAAAAAAAAACACACCTTATTGCTATTATTGTGCATGATACTTCCAAGCATGTGGTATGCCTATATGCTTGGACTTATTTATAATTTAACAAAGACCAGCTTCACAAAATCAGTGTCTGCTAGACCAAATGCCTCAGTCTGGTAAAAACTTCAAGTCTATTATCTAACCTGTATGTAGTTTTCAATGTATTGCCATGATTACATGAGTGGGAAAATATTACAGCCCAGCATCGCTTATTATTTTGTATGAAGATACAAATTTAAGTGTCAATTCAACATTATTTCAACAATACATAGCAACATGAGCTATGGAATAATTTTATAGTGGGGCAATGGCTACAAGTGGGACATTAAAATTGTACTGTGTTTACTTGTAAAACACAAAATCACTGTTATACTTTCATTTTATAAGTGCAACTTTCTGGTATGGGGTTCCATAATTATTTGTCATGGCTGAAAATTTTCTGCTGGCAAAGAAAGTTTGAAACATACTGTTTTAATCTATTTATTCACATCTAAGATATTTTAATTGTCATGTTGCTATAAATGAGACAAGTCTCTTAAAAATATCCATGTCATATGTCTAAATATCTGAAGTGTTAACAGCATAAATAAAAAATATTCTTGCCATCTATTGACAGCTCCAAATATGCTTGATTTATGACAGGGTATCAGATATTAAATACACAAGAATGGCAAATTTTAGTAAAAAAAACTAAGAATTGAATTATTTGAGTTTCTCTTTCCTACTGACAATCATATCATGATAAAATGTAGCATATAATAACATGACTCTTCAATTGATCCAAGTAAAATCTGTCTTCAAATTAATAGCTCCAAAGACAAGAACTGCACTGTTTGTTAACAGAGTCAGAATAGGCAACCTATTCCCAACCAGGATGAGGCAATGGCAAGGGCTCAGATTTGTCAGCTCTCATGCTCTGGTAATACTAGGGCCTCTGCTGTATCCAGTCAGTGATCACCTGTGAATGATCAGCCCAAGTACTGAAACATCAGGTATTCACATAACAAAATTATATATATAATTAGAAACATAACTAACAGTATCAATTTGATTGATTCTTATTGCTTGCATAATGTTTCCATTAACAATCACTAGTAGCAAACAAATTATTTCCAAACACAAACTGGAGTTACAGAAAAAATTACAGCCTCTTGTCATCAAAATCTAGATTTGATTTTAATATTTTCATATTCAATAAATATTATGTCACTTTTTGAGCTCTGGGTATTGCAAGGTTTGCTGACAATTCAAACAATGTCAAGAAATGGAGTGTATTGCATTCATTAATTTTTTATGTATATCTGTAACTTAAATTCCGTATAAAGAGAAACAAGTAATTGCATATACCTGTAAAGCTTCAGTATATGAACAAAATACCATAAGTTTTGGAACAAATTACTAAGATTACTGTTATAGATGTAGTGGTAGTACTTCTAGCCTCAATTGCATTTTTTTTCTCTTGTGTTTGTTAGTTTGTCATCAGTCTTTCGACTGGTTTGATGTGGTCCTCCATTTTCACCTATCTTGCGCCAATCTCTTCATTTCCACATATATTTTGCATCCCACATTATCAAAAATCTGTGTCACATATTCTTAGTCTGATGAAAATACTGAACATTTACATCTCTCTCTTTATCAGTTGCGCCTTATTTGAACAGAACATTTTTTGAACAGAGTTCTCACCCATCCACACAAATTATTGTACAGTCCTTTTAAATAATATACTATACCTATAACTTGCAGCCCAAGAAGCAAGGGGGTCAGTTTTCAGAGCCATCAGCATCATCACCAACACCACTGGATTTAAGGACTCTGGTAGTGGCCTGATCCATCTCAAACCAGTCAATCCAGTTTTTAATGGTTTTCCAATGCTCCTTTTCACTTGTGAATCATAATTCCAAAGTCAATTCAGGATATAACTTTCTTCCATCCTTTCAACATGTTTACAGCATTTTATTTCTGTACTCTAAAATTCTATCTATATGGCTTACACTTAATATTTTTAAACTGTATTTAATCTTCTGAAACACATGAAAAGTCTTACACAATTTAAGTATCCTGAAAGTATCTACAAGTACAACAGTTAATAATCAATATATCTGCCTTGTGTTCTGCAAGTATGTGAAACTAAGCTTATTATTGTTTATCCTAATGGATTTTGTCATTGAACACATCCATTGCCTTCAGTCTGAACCTTATAGTGCTGCAACAACGTTCTACTTATGTAAAAGTCAGCATAAAAGCTTTAACTTGTACTTTACAAACCACATTTTAACTGTAGCCCTTATTTTCATTAAAGCAAGTCACAATTAATTTGTTTTAGTTTACTTGATTCAGACAATATTGCCATTCCAATCTATTTAAATAATTTTACTGCTAACACCAAGTTTACTTGTAACACAGAATTTCTATGCTAAATATGTTAATTTTCGGTTTGTTCTTCATGTTAACCGAAGTACATTCATACATATAAATGTCTGAATTCTTGTGGCAGACTGAAAGAACAGAAATTGAAATATAGTACACCAACTCCTCAATTTATGAATGTTCAGTTAAATTTTTGTATTAAGCAGATAAAGAATTAATAATGCATTTCCTCACATGTGTAACAAACATTTGCTGCAACAAGAACATACCAACCCAAATCCCAGAACCGAATTATCACCAAGTTATATCAAAGAGAAGTTCTTTAATCTTAAAACTTTAGTTTTTTTTGTTCCTTTATTACATTATATTTGTCATCCATAATAAAAGTGTTTCTGAAAGCTGTCCAATGGTAACAGCATTTGTAGAAGAGGCCATTTTGACACCTATCATCATTACTGATAACATTTAGGCTTCTGTAAGTTCAACCAAACATGCATCAAAACAAACAATCTCAGGCCACTGCAGTGATGCTGTAAAATTAAAGAGAAAATTTGTTTTGGCTTAAAGAATGACTATTGTAAAATGAGAAGTTGATATATATTTATTCTTGGTAAAGATTTAGGGAATTCTATAAAACAAGGTTATGTAGCTCATGAGATGTTATTAATATCTGAAAATACCTATTACTAATTAACAAATATGGTGATTAAAGGGTTAAATCCCAGTTATAATGTTTAATTAGTGCATTCTGACTATGTTATATTTTTGTATAGTAACATTCTCTTCCCACAGCAGAGTATACACATCATTCATGAAAATGTATTGCAAAATTGCATACAAGTAATTACTACAAAATAAATCACTAACAAAATTATTCAGCTACCCCATACTTAAATAAATACTGAAGAACATTAACATATGTTCAATAACTGGTATTTTCATTACTTATACCCTTCAGAGGTATCCCAGTGTAGCATATGTCTTGACAAATGGTGTATCCACTTTACAGCTCTCCCTGGAGGAAAGAATAGAGAAGTTAGCTACATATGTAAATTATCAACAAAACATAAGCAATAACAATTTCTACATCAGTGGTAAGAAACCTTCAATACATACAAATTTAACACAAGTGAAATTATGTACTTCAATGGATTTTAAATTTCTCAAATGTGTACTTTGCTATTTTCCATATACCATTGATGTTTACTTATTGCAGATACAGACCTGTTGTTGTAAGGCTATTCTCACTGTAAGTATCACACTGCTCACAGTTATAAATTAAATTTTCTTGTATTGTGTAAAATACTTATCATCTAAAATAAAAGTAGTAATCTTTAGTGAGATCCATATTATAAATAATTTATTCTGTATGAGTCATTTTTAGGAATCAGACAAAGTTCAATTTGGGTTTCATGGGAAGCAGTGATTATTACACCAATTATGCTCAAGAATTGTATTCTCTTGACTTCTGATGCAGATCCCCCACCAATATCAAATTTCACCAGAATCCATACAGTAGTTTCAAAGAAGAAACATGGATGGGCAGTTGGAGACAGACACACATGCATGTAATAATTCTCTTACCTTTTTGCTGAAGCCTTGTGTCTGTCTTAAATTTATCATGCAGCCTTAAAATGGTTGATAGTTCAGTTTCAAATTAATTCTACCCATGCCTTTGTACATTGACATTTTCAGTTTCATAATAGTACTTCTAATTATGTTGACCAAACACAGAGTCACACTATTTTTAGCAATAAGAAAATGCAATGTAAATGCATGTAACATTCCTAAACAACAATGTTATTTAGTGGTATTATTATAAAGATACCACTAATAAATATCTTACTGTTATTTGTACGAGTATTTTTGCATGTTTTATGAATATCCAAAGGTGTGTACATTTTTAAACATACATTATCATGTCAAAAATGGTCTGAAAATAATTATTGTTAATAAAAGAATAGAAGAACATCAAATAAGATGACTGGAACACCCAGGAAGGATGGAAAACTTCCATATCCCAAGATTACTTTCTCCACCCACAATATCAATGGATGCACATTTATACTTATATTTTGTAAATATCAATAAACTTACACTTAATGTACTATCATTCTAACAGTTTTAAATCAAATATAAAGAAGGCAGACAAGATTAAGTACCCTAATATGTAAAGATTATTCCGGCTCCAGAAAGTGTAACTTAAATTCACTAGCCATTTCATAATTTTGACTCACCCATACACTCTCAGTGTGCCTCAAATATTTTTGTACTTACCACTGGTCTGAACTATGGACAATGACTGGGTGTATTTCTGGAACCTTAAATGAATTATTAAACAAATATCTACAACTAATCCTAATTTGATATTAAACAAACCCTGTGCACTTAAACAGAAAAATAAACTGCACATTTTTCTCTGCTGAAGCAGTCAACTACCAATATTTCAGAGAAACATACTGCTACCAACATCAGGACCAAATAAGGAGTAATGGGGTGAGATAGGATAGGGATGACTCAGGCTATAGAGATTAGCCAATCAGGGCCATAGGATAAGGCTGGGAGATAAAGCAGGATGAACATTATCAGAGAATCACCATGACAATGGTGTGAAACTTTTAAGTTATATATCTAACAAATCGGACATAGTTGTAATATGTACTAGTGAAAATTATGTACACAAATGGATCATTAAATTATGTTTTATAGTTCTTGCTAGCCTCAACCACACTGTCTGAAGCATTCGATGGAAAATAGCTACCTATCACAGATCATAATTCAAAATTCTATTAGGGATATGATTTTCTTCCATCCTTTCAACATGTTCCTATAATTTACTTACCCTTCTGATATTCTAGATAATTAGTCTGTATTTTATTGTCTCATTTTATTATTTTATTCTATAACATTACATTTGTCCCTTGAAAATCTATTCTTTGCCAGCTGTTAAATTTAAAAACTGTCATTGTAGTTGGTATCATACATACTTTCATAAGTTATTACTATGTCACAATGAATGCCTGATCATCTGGAAACAATAGACAGTTAAACTTCATATTATTTTAATAACTATTTTATAAATTTTCCCGTGAAAAGACAAATATTGGATTATATACATATATATGTACTACTTACTCATCCTCCCATGGGCATATTTCGTTGACTTTCCTGCTTTGGGAATCAGTATGTTCTGCCCATGTGGCCACAACACCCTGAGTATGTAATGCTCTATCACCACCATCACTTGTGCAACTAACAGGATCTTCTTTAGCTTCAGTCACAGAAACTGCATCCTGCAGTGTCTGATTAGTACATGTTTCTTCAGCAGTGTCATCTACAACTGAACTTACACTTATGAGGGGGGCTACAGACACAGACGATCTTTTGCGAGTTTTTTTGTAAGTCCTCAAACATGGATCATCACTACTCTTATTAGTCCTGTCCTGCTTCTCTGTACACACAATCATTGCAGCCGATGAATCAAACGAGCGTTGCACGGCTGTTCCTAGAGCAAAGTCCTCTGAGGAAGACACTGAAGGCCTAGTACTTCCAGAAGGCTTCGTTGTTACAGATGACCTGCGCGATTCTGATGAGCCTAGGCCAATGATGGAAGCTGTAGAGTACTTTCTAACTGTCTGGATCCTTGCAATAACACGTTCCTCACATGACACACGAGAATTTTTATCTGATTCCACTGTTGAAGCACCAACCAGACTTGGCTGTTGCAGGCCACAGGACTTCTTCAGCCTATCAGATACCTCAACCATAGGAACACTAATATCTGAAGATGAGCTGCCAGAATCTACCTGCATGGAATTCTTGCGGGAAGATTTCAGTTCTGGCAAGGGCAAGGGTTGGTTTGATGCTGTGTCCCAGGGATATATGTCTTCACACATCAAGGAGGAACCTGCTGCGGCAGACATACTACCTCTTTGTTTTTTATCACCCTGAGGATGTAACATGATCTCAGGTGAAATTACTGGTAGATCTATGGCTGAGTCCCATGGACAAATGTCATCCTTCAGACTCTCTCCACCACCTCCAATGCATTTATCTGGTACTTTCGTCACCTCTTCTATCGGTGCTGCCCCAGAAGGGTCTCTGAAACACAATGTTATGAGAAATGTTTACAGCCTTTATATTCATTACATCACACCTGTCTTTGTATGCAGAAATGTCTCCACTTAAAATTAATTTCTTTACTATTCAACAAACCAGGGTTCTCAACCTTTAAATACCTGGAACTACATTCACTCTTTGCATTGTGGGCTGCCAAATTGTAAATGTAAATAATTTACTGAAGTTTCATGGTAATTTATTATAAATGCTACTAACTAACTTTGTAAACTGCTGGACATATTACTCATTATCTTCTTTAACAAGGTCAGTCATTAGTGAGATGTTTGACACAGCTTTTACTTGATGAATATTTCAATAAGAGGTTTCAGTTTTGGTGCTGTGATTCATGTGAATCCCTGTTAGTAAGCCTATTCATCAATAAACATTTCTTAGTTCTTGATTCAGCATTCTTCATTAAATTAATAGTTGTTCAAACTGCCAAATACCAACAACATTAACAAGTTTTCTGATACAAGGTAACTACATTTCATCATACAGAGCAACACAGTCTTACAAGAAATGCATGTGGGCTGCTCAGAAAACACTGGTGGGTCATAGGTTGAGAAACCCTGATATAGATGCCTAATTTGAAACAATCTGTACAATGTGAAAATTAAATAACTAAATCTATTTACAAAAGTAAGGAAAGAATATCAAATTGGTTTTAAGACATCATTAACTATATTGTGATAAATTAAACATCATACAAAATTTATTAAACCAAATAGGTAAACATCAAATAATGTATAACATAGATAGTATTCAATACTACAAACTGCATGCCAAATAAAACACTAATAATGTACTTGAATTAAAAAGAACATAACAGCTATATACAAAACCATACCCAAATGGTGCATAAATATTATTACTATCAAAACCATTAATATTTTCATATTGTTTTTAATTCAGTTTATTTACATGGTTAATAAATCATGCTAATGATTGCTATCTTTGTATATACACTAATTACATAGTATAAACTGTCCAATCACTGTTTAACATTCATTTTTTTCAAATTGCATATCACCACTGAAAACTCTCAACCATTTTAAAGTCAGCATCCAAAAGCATCACATATGCAAAAGTTCCACTGCAATTCTGTTGACATCCACGCAACTTTTTAGGTTATAATTCTTTAGGTTGACGTTATCTGTATGCTTAAACACCACACTGTGAATAAGTATGGGGGACTGGAGGTAAAGTTCCACACTGTCTTAAGCTTGGCACAAGGAGGTGAATACTCAGCTTCAAACACTAGTCACTTCACCCCTGGTTAAAGACTCAAGTACCTGTTGGATTTGGATAGCAGACTAGACAGGCCCCAAGGCCAGTGTGTATGTGATAATAAATGAGAAAATTAAACCCCAGCCATCAATACCACAACCAGATACTTCACTGACTGAGTTATCTTGGTTGATATTAATAGCATGAAAAACATGATATTTACATTTACATTTACATGTGTCAACAAAAAGACAGACATGTTTTCTTTTTAATTGGTGTAACTGATATTTGCATTGCAAGGGTTAACATTCAAAGGCACCTTGCATACTGTTATATATAAATCAAAACTCACCTCACACATTATTGTTTCATGCCAAGAAGTAGTATTTTTAGAATAAAAAGGTGTTCTCCCACTTTAAAATGTACATATCAATACACATGCATACAATATTTTGAACAATACTTCATATTTACATGTCTCTAACTTCCTTAAATTTTACCATTTACTTATTCAGGTACCTACATCAAACTGTAACTTCTGTAGATTATAAATGGTTTCCATTATATATGAAACATCAGAAATTGTAAAAGCAGTATCACAAGTAGTTATGAAAGCAAATATAATGAAATTCTCACTCAATCAGTTCTACAAAATATGTACATAGTATTTGTAGTTGTCCATGGAAACAATGAAGTGTAAACACAATCATGCTGCTAGTGTCAAAATAACTGATATCTATAAGATTCTGGTATGGAGAGTATGACTTTCTATCTTATTCAGTATTACAGCATTAAGTACTTTAAAGGCTTGGCACTCACATGTAAAATACTGTAAATGTTCAAAAGATAGTCTAAACTACAATTTACAGTGTCTGTGCCAACACCAAACTTGCAATTGAGTTAAAAATAGAAATATTAAAACACAGCATTTTAAAAAATGTTCTTGTCCTGGATGGCCAGCATGACCACAGCTGCAAATAGAATCTCTTTGATAATCTGCTTACAACTAGATAATATTTGAGACCTGACCATATTTACTATTGCAGGATGCAACATGCTCTGACCACCCCAGGTTTAATCTCACATCACATAAACAGTAGCTTAAGTTATAAACAATGAGGCAGAATTTCAGGTGATGGTACAAGTTTGTGCTGATGACTCTATACTTTATCAAGAAAACCAAGTGTTGTATGAAGAGCACTGTGAGAACCTTAGCAGAAGAAAAAAAGAGAAAGACACATGGTATAATGAACATGAATACAGACAATCAAAATAGCTGCTTCAATTGTCACCAATACTACGACACTCAGAAAAATGAAGAGAGGAACCAACCACATCAACTCGCACACAACACCTAGAAAATGTTACACATTGTACTAAAAGAAATGTTCCTATGGACTTACAGACTAGACCAAAGTGTTGAGGAAGCCTTCGACTGACAAGGCAGATCACCCCTGAAAATTAAGTCACTATATTACTCATGCTACCTAAAATAAAAAATAAATACTAAAGCATTTGTACGAAGCTTTATCAGCAATGCATAATCAAGTAGAAAAAATAAATAACGTTTCAAACTTAACACTATTCACATACTTCAAAATTACAAGTGCAATTACAAAAACTGTCATTGAGCAGTAACTTATGATATTAAAATTACAGTACAAAATATATAAATTTTACTATTATATTTCTTTGAAGGTTCCTAACACACATATTTTATTTATTATTATATATATATCCTAAAACTATCAATTGCATCCCAGATCATTTGCTAGTAATGTATGAATTCATAATATTAGCTTACAATTTCTGTCACCACATCTCTCACCTGTAGGGGATATCACTGAGGTTTGACTGACTATGGGAGTGAGTCACTCTGCTGGACAAGTCCTTCACACCTGACACGGCCAACTCGTGCACTGAACCTGACAGACTCCTATCACTTCCCCTGCGCTGCCCTAGTGAACCAAATCCCTGCTGCTGGAATGAAGTAACACCCTGTTGCTGCAGTTGTGCATATGTATTTGGAGCATTGCTTGTTGATGGCTTCTTCTTCATAGGACCACCAAACCCAAAAAACCTTAATATATAGTGAAAAATGTATTAATACTTCAAACAAGAAGCATCTAAAATTAATTCCTCATTTTACAAAAGGAATACATTTCTTAATGGTTATGGGTTTAGCAAATGTTTTTCAATGATAATTTTCTGTTAATTCCTTGGCTTTTCATAAAAAAAATATTTTTGGGGCTTCCCCTTTAATTACCAAACCTGAAAAATCTGACTTACATTTTGATGATGAATTACAGATGTCATGAACCAATACAAGCAATGAAACATATCAAGCTCGTTTTCTTTTTTAGTGATATTTGATGTGTAGAATCATAACAGCCTGATCACATTGGTCAGTATAAATCTCATAGATGGAATAGGTTTTACTTATATCTTTATGAGGTACCACAACCAAACAGTATGATGATGTAAGGAGAGTTAAATATTGTATACTTCATCAGAGATAATTAAAGGGTTGGAGAAAACAAAACTTGATACACTGACAGGAGTAATACACACAAATCAATAATAGCAAAGAAAATAAAATACATAGTACACATACATGAATTTATTAATTGTGATAGTGGTGATGATCTGAGAGCTTGGAAATCAGTATGGAGGCTAAGATATTTTTAAATGAAATTCACAAAAGTGGTCAATTCTTTAGGTAAAGTATGGAACAAATGACACAGTAAGAAAATAACTATCCTTTCCAGATACAACTCAAACAAAAATTTATAATGGATAGATGGCAACAAAGTAAATCAGTTTTGGTACATTTATAACATGTCATACCATATTTTTTGATTATTTGTTTAACAGTGATTAAAAACTTAATCTGCATGTTACTATTAACTCAAATTTCTAATCTATAATTTACTCTATTACTGCATGTTCAACACATTGTATCTTTCAACCTGTATGGAATAAAATAATTTATTTCAACTAATTCTAACAAATGAAGACATACCTTTTCTTCTGTGAAGGCTGTATTCCCGTAGCTAAAAGGTTTTTATAGTGCTCAGACCGAATAAACCGTGGATAGCAGTCCTTCTTCAGCAAGAGAGTATACACATGTTCTGCTGCTGAATCAAATGTGAAACGTGTTGGACTGCGCAGTTCCTGATGTACTCGCTCCATTGTTTTCCCATCAATATTTATTTCACATGGAGCACCTGGGGCCAGGAATTCACTGCAAATAAAGTTGTATGGTTTTTAACTATCTAGCGTTATAAATATAGCAGTTCTGCCTTATGTTAGCAAGATGTAAATTAAGGATGTAACCATTCAGCCAGACATACAGAATGCACTTAAGTGGCATTAGACAAGGAAGTGTGTCATCTCACATGCTACAAATGAGGTAACAAGAATAAACCACAGGATAAGAGAGTGCAATAAAAATTACAATCTGTTAAGACTTCTGAAAGAATGCTTATGATTTCACAGTAAGAAATTTACAAGTTCTACATGAAAACATCACATATTCAGCATAATCATCATTAGAAAAATCCTACAGCACACTAAGAATGAAGTATTACAGTGAGTACTGATAGCTTTCTGAATTTATTCACTGTAGGATATGTAGAACAGTGAATAAGGTCCAGAAAGTAATCAGTGTTATCATGATTGTTACTTTGAGTGTCATGAAACTGTAATTTTAGAGATTAAACTGATTTACTAAGGGAATAAAATAGTTATGACTGTTTTACATTTTAACTTACCTTATACTGGACTATATTAATTAAAACTTCAATGGCTATGGCAACTTACTCAAAAATTTCTCTCACTTTGCGTTGAATCTGAGACTGTGCACTTCTTCTCAAGTCATTCACAGCCATCCAGAACCTTATATTCTCATGGCTATACTCCTTGCGCAAATAGTTGGTAAATTCTTTCAGTCCTGTGTATGAAAATAGAACGTGGCTTAAATTTAAATATTCACTGTGGCAAAAGTAACTGAACTCAGCAGTGTAATATGTTCCTTCTTAACATATTTAAAACAGATATATACAATGAATTCAAATTGCAACCAATTATTTTATATGTTCTACAGTAGGCTACTTCTCTTTGGATTAAAATATAATAAATATGCAACAAAATTTGTACCTGTTGGATCTGACACCAGTTCCTCCATTGTTATAGCCCATCGTTTCACCCTCTTTTCTGTCGGTATTTCAATCCTGAAAAATTTATATTATGAGCAACTTTTACTTATTATGCCATTACAAAGTTATACAAAGAAATATATAACTATTTTATTGTAAGCCACCAATATATTTTGAAAAGTTATGATACAACATATTTAGATAAGTAAAGCTTTAGAAAATACCATGACAAATTTGACATGAATTTTTAACAAGAATTGATCAGAAAGTATATTTAGAAGGCATATATTTTGAAATTATTCACTGATCCTGATATATATATATATATATAATATGATAAATTATTTTTCTACATAGGCCTTGTGGAGCTTTAGACACTCAAAACATACTGTAAAATGAGACTTCTATACTCTCTCCACAGAAATCAATTCCCTGTACTTTCAATCATCATTTTATTGCCCCACATAGTCAATTTTTATGATTATCTAGATGTTTGTGACAATGGTTGATTCATTACAGGAATATTATGTTGGACACTGTCCACTGTATGCATTATATTGATACACACAATGTTTCTACTAAAATTTTCAGGTGACTGATTGCCATGATACTGACTCTCTTTTGTATTATTAATGACAATGGTTTGAAATAAACCCAGAACCATTAAACACCAGTGGTCTAGTGATTAGCACACTAGTCCAACATTAGGAAGGTTCAATCCTGATCGTCATCATTAATAATATAAAAAAAAGGGTCAGCATCATGACAACTAGTCACCTGAAGATGGAAGTACAGCCAAATCCTGCGATGTCACATATATCATGCATATCTCAGACAATGGACAATGTACAACATAGTGTTCTATAATCAGCTCTATTTGTAGCATCCCAGATGTCCATTTCCAACACTGACACAACATTTGGGTTGCCAAAATCAGATGACAATGTGGACAAAGCAGCAAAATAACAGCTGAAAGAACATGAACCATTATGTACAATCAGAGGATACAGAAAACTCAACCTACAGTATTTAAATTCTCTCTCTATATGAAGATACAGTAGAATAATAGCTTATAAATTAATATATCAAAGGATCAGTGAAATCACTTCAAGGTATATCTTGGAAACTTACATTCTGGTCACATCTTGTAATATTATTAAGAATTATGCATGAAGCTGACATACAATGGACCATTTAGCTCCCAAAATGTAGGGTCTTCAGAGATCCAAGGGTTTGATGGCTGTGCTCCTGAGATAAGTGGATCGTACTCTGTGTATGTTTCACAATGCTGAATCAGGTTGTCTAATGCTTGTGATACCTTAACACGAGTCCGTACAAGACAGCTTCGCAAAAAGTCCACCTGCAAACCAAAATTGAATTAAAATTTTTTCGATTATGACAAAAAAAAGGTTAAAATGTATGATATGGCCTAATTTAGAGAAGTCTGAAACATCAAGCAGCCCAAAATATTTTATTAGTCCAATAAGTAATTTTTACACTGTATTTATATTTGCATGACAAATATTATACTGAATGTACTGATTTATAAATCATGTCACACAGATTTCTTCATTCAGCTTAGTTTTGTTTTACCTCACGTTTCAGATCTTCAGGCATTCTTTTCTTAGCACGACATCCCCCCCTGCTTCTGTCAGGGACCGGGACCGGCTCAAGGAGGCTTAGGTAACCTGGTGGGGGACGGTACACTCGCCAATATGCTCGCTCCTGGCTGTCACTCACAATTTTGTCACCTTTCTTGCGCTCTTTTGCCAAGCGGACCTGTCAGAAATTCAAAAATATATTTGTAAAACATTATGACATTTTGATGTTTTCAGTGGAGTAGGATGTCACTTTCCTTCTGTGTGTGTATAGAAGATGCCATATTTTTATAGACACACCAAGTTTTGACATTCCTAGAGGAGTCTGGTTCTATGTTTTATTTACCCTTCTTGCTGAAGAGTGACTTATAATGTGAACCATATTCGATTTTTTTCAAATACCTCTGTATCTCTTATTTTAAAAGTGAGAAATGAACTTATATTATCAATGTCCATGACAAAAGCTAGATGACTGATAAAACCATGAGTTATAAATTATCTTCAATTTCCATTTCTTAACATGAAAAGCAATTATACAGCAATGAAATAGAAGGTTTCAATTAGAAACACATATATTTCATTGCTTACAAGAAAGGCTTTGATAAAGTGATGAGAACAAAGTTCTTTGGTCCTTTAGAGGAACATTTATGCAATCATAGTATAACTCAATTGTTACCTGTTCCTCTGCCTGCATGGATATAAAATCCCACTTGTTCTGCAAATTCTTCTTCAAACTAGTGAGTGCTTCCTAAAAACAAGAAAGAAAATAATACCCTACGAGTAAAGTGAAGATGAATCACACTGTGATAATGTGCAGTGGACCCTGCACAATGAAGTCATCAGGTAACACATTTCCGCTTAACAAATTGTCTCCTATAGACCCCCACTAACACAAATTTTTCCTCCATAAAACAACTTCTTACAAAATCACATGGTTGCCAATTTTGGCCAATCAAAGTGCTTTTAAGTGGACTCATCAACACCCATTTATGAGCATTTGGAGCTCTCTCCTTCGGAAAAAATTAATTTTCTCCGACCCCGCGTTCTCCATCTCTAAGCCAGTCATCTTCTTAGCCTAAGGTAAGAGTTGTTTTACTGTAATATTTTATGCTTTATTAACTGATTCTGTTACCACCTTTCTATTAATTTTAATCTTGCACTATATCAAGAAGGGTTAACTTATGATGGTCTTGGAATGAATTATGCCTTTAATACATATTTTCAAAATTCACATAATAAATTTTTCACATAACAAATTTTTACAAGGAATGAATTATATTTGTTGTGATGGGGTCCACTGTACTGTAATATAAAAATAAAGCACTAACCAGCCTTAACTTCAATACAAAATGGATCTGGGTGACTAGGTTCACGGTCTGGCCACTTCCAGAGCTAGTCCGGACTTGGTGGTGAAAACAAGAATCTTACGTTATTATTCAATACTACTTTCTTTCTTTTGGGCTTCATGCAACATCTGCTGAAAGTTTAAAAAAAAATTGTTTAACCGGGTGGACCTTCTTTCATCTCCAGGTTAAAAAAAAGGGAGACATCTACTCTACTTGGATTGAGAGTAGATCAGTCTACCAGAGCCAACAAAGCAGGTGTCTCCCTTTTCTAATAAGCTCAATCCTTTAAAACACTGACCTTTTATATGTTTCTAAAGAAAGCCTTTCAACAGATTATGGATAAAAGTCCACTGGGGCTAATCAACAGGTATGTACATCTACAATGACAACATCAATATAAATAAATATACTGTCAACCATAAAAGAGATTCAATTCAGAGACAAAAGAAAAATTTTCTGAAGGTATTGAATGTGAACATTATTACTGAATAGACAATATAATCTGAATAAGATATACAAACTTACAATCTCATACTCCTCTAGACCATGGCGCTGTTTATTGCGAAGGGTCCGCTTTACCAGGTAGATGGCATACTCAATGTTGTCAGGACTACGATGCTGCCACGGCCAATAGTATGGTGTCTGGAATAAAACAACTGCAGATTCTTACAAGTTTCTTCAAATATAAGTAACCTCAATCTGTGTAAGGATATAACCTAACAAAAAATTTCTATGTCTCAAGAATAAGGAAAGGATCAGTGTATATTTTGTGCTACTGATCATGAAAATATTCCTTCTGACAGCTTGACTGGAAAGTTTTTGTCTTCATGCTATCTTTATACAAATGAGATTTATGCAATATAGGGAGCTCTCCTTTGTTCTTTTTATTGCCTGCATATGTTTATGTTTGTTTTCCAAAATTACGTGACAGGGTTTGATGAAATTTGGTGTTGGGTGTTTGCAACAAAACTTGTCATATGAATTTAGTTGATATCAGTTTAATATGACCCTTACATTACATGAAGCTCAACTCAAACATCAATGAGGTTTTAGAATTTAATCATCGTAAGAAAATACATTACATAAAATATTTACCTCATTACGATTTTCATTTAAAACAAACTGAATATTAATGACAAAAAAGACAGATGACCTACATCATTGTGCAGCACTTCAGCTTTCAACTCCCACATACATGACCAGTCATTGTAGCTTCCTTGATTTCACTACAACAATATGACAACTATAACTAACTAACTAACTAGATGGCTTACCGAACCCGAAGGTTCATCACCGAATTAACCAAAGCCCTCCACCGGACCCTGTCCTGGGCCAACAAAATCCAGTTTCCTTCAACTCCTATCTCCCATAGATCCCGCCTGAGATTATCCTCCCATCTACGTCTAGGTCTCACCAGCGGTCTCTTCCCTTCAGGTTTCCCAACCAGTACCCAGTGCACACCTCTTGTCCCATCCATGCGCGCTACATGCCCAGACCATCTCACTCTTCTCGACTTAATCACCCTCACAAGACTGGGGGAGCAGTACAGATTTTTAAGCTCGTCATTGTACAGTTTTCTCCACGCCCCATCGTCTTCCCTCTTAGGCCCAAATATCCTCCTCAACACCCGATTCTCAAACACCCGCAATCTGTGTTCCTCCCTCTGAGTGAGAGACCATGTTTCGCACCCATACAAAACAACAGGCAAGATTATTGTTTTGTATACTTTAATTTTCAGGTTCTTAGAAATCAGACGGGAAGACAAAATATTTTGGACTGAGAAGTAGCAAGCATTTCCGGAATTTAGTCTCCTCCTAACTTCCTCACAAGTATCATTTTGATTTGTTATTGCTGTTCCCAAATATTTGAACTTTGTAACCCTTTCAAAGGATTTATTAGCTACCCTAAGATATTTTTGCCCGCCTGTCTTCTGATGACGAGATACTAACATGTACTTAGTTTTTTCTGAATTTACTTCCAGCCCCACTTGTCTA
Organism: Zootermopsis nevadensis; assembly: GCF_000696155.1. The sequence continues at coordinate 63,170 of NW_019060187.1, forward strand.
CCAGCCTCTAGTAAAACTTCTGCGTTCCTCTTTATTGTATTTATATCGTCCCCCAATAAATTAACATCATCAGCATATGCCAATAGCTGATGTGTCCCGTTCAATTGCAAACCCTCCTGCCTACCTTGGACCTTCCTGATGGCGTATTCTAGCGCAAAGTTAAAGAGCAAGGGAGACAAAGCATCTCCTTGTTTTAGACCGTTCTTGATGAGGAATGTCTCAGATACATATTTACCTACTCGAATTTTGCTGCAGGTTTCATTTAAGCACATTTTTATTAGACCCACTAGCTTCTTTGGTATACCAAATTCAATAAGAATATTATATAGCACTTCTCTCTTCACAGAGTCATAGGCTTTTTTGAAATCTATAAATAACTGATGTACAGTCCCACCGAACTCCCATTTTTTCTCTAGTATCTGACGAATGCAAAAGATCTGATCAATCGTTGATCTGTTTCGTCTGAACCCACACTGATGATCCCCAATAGTTTCATTCGCATATGGGGTTAATCTTGCCAAAAGAATGTTGGATAGAATTTTGTATGAGGTTGATAGCAGCGATATTCCTCGGTAATTACCACACTCAGTCTTGTCCCCCTTCTTATAAATAGGAATAATTATGGATTCCTTCCATTGATGTGGCATCTCTTCCTTATCCCAAATTAACTGAATAAGCTTATGGATCCTCATATGCAACCCTTTGCCACCTGCTTTAATTAATTCGGCCGGAATCTGATCAATTCCTGGAGATTTATAACTTTTCAACTTCCCAATGGCTAGTTCCACTTCATCTAAGCTAGGTTCTGGCACCAACAGTTCAGCTGTATGCATTTTAATCTGTCTAATATCACCAGTATTATGAACATTTAAGAGCTCGCTAAAGAAATTTTTCCACCTATTCACAATTTTTATTGGATCTGCAAGCAAATTGCCACTATCATCCTTTACCAAATTAGTCTGGGGTTGATATCCTTTCTTAAAGTTATTAATGCCTCTGTACAGGTCTCTGATGTTTTTTTCCTTATTATTTGTCTCAAGTTCAGCAATTTTGCCCTTCAGGTATTCCCTTTTCTTAGTCCTAAAGGTTCTACTAGCCTCACGTCTCACGTTACATAGATTATCCGCATTTGTTTTGTTTGGGTTCTGCAACCATTGAAATTTTGTTTGCTTCCTTCGATCTATTAATTTTGAACATTCTTCATCAAACCACGGTTTATTTTGCTTTCTCCTGTAGTATCCTAGTTTCTCTTTTGCTGAAATTTTGATGCAGTTTCTGACATTTTCCCACTCCCTGTTGATGTCCACACTTTCATTATCCTCATTTGTCTCTAAAATTTGAAACCTATTCGAAATTTCAACTTGATATTGTTCCTTTGCCTCTCCCTCACTTAATTTTTTCAAATCAAATCTTTCTGTGTCAAAATTTTGTTTAGTTCGTCTACTTACTGAAAGCCGCTCCCTCACTTTTGCTACCACCAGATAATGATCAGTGTCGCAATCTGCTCCTCTGAATGATCTCACATCAATTACATTTGTCTGCCTTCTCTTATCTACTAAAACATGATCTATTTGATTGTGTGTTCTGCCATCTGGGGAAGTCCAAGTGTATTTATGAACATCACGGTGTGGAAATTTTGTACTTTTTACAATTAAATCTTTTGACGTAGCGAAGGTCACTGCTCTGACGCCATTATCATTACTAAGTGCATGGAGACTCTCGCTGCCTATTGTGGGTTTGAAGACATCCTCCCTCCCAATTTTTGCATTGAAATCTCCTAGCAGAATTTTCATGTGATACTTGCCAAATGTATCAAATACTGATTCCAATTCTTCATAAAAGCTATCCTTGATATCATCGCTTTTGTCTTCAGTTGGGGCATGAACATTAAGGACAATGATGTCGCACCAACGTCCTTCCAAAATTACGTAAGACAACCTGTCACTAACAAATTCTACTCTCTTAACTGCTGCCCTAATTCTGCTATGAACAAAAAAACCCGTCCCTAGCTGATGATTGTCATTCCCCTTTCCATAGAAAAATGTAAAATTGTCCACTGGGATCGGGCCCTCCCCCTCCCATCGCTCTTCCTGCACTGCCACTAAGTCTAACTTATAATTCCCTAATTCCCTACCCACTGATTTCAGTGCCCCAGCCCTATAGAGGCTCCTAATGTTCCAGGTACCAAATCTCATGTCCTTTTTCAATTGCCGTGGTCGTGCCAAAGAGTCCGTCCTGATCCGAGGCTTGGTTGATTTTTTCGTAACACATATTTTTTTTAAAGGTGAAAGGTTGTTAGCCCTACACCCAACCCCCAACCTGGAGGACCAGGGTATCACTCTTAGTCTAGCGCATCTCCTTAGACCTGTCCGGCTTGGGTGACCCTACCATGAGCCGAAGCTCAGGCCGGCATAGCCCTAAGGGTCATTGGAGCACGCAAGCCTCCTCACCCGGCAGATTGCCTTCGACAAGGTGGTGATACCTTCGAGAAGGACTCTGTGTGCAAAACGCACAGTTAATTAATGTTAAAATATTTGGTATATATAGTTACCACTGTGCTTTAAACGCACAGTTAATTAATGTTAAAATATTTGGTATATATAGTTACCACTGTGCTTTAAAATGTTAAGCTAAAAATTATTTAAGTCAAGTTGTAAGTGGAAAGACGTATTGACTGAGTACTTTTTACCGAACACGAGTCAACAACATGGCTTCCGGTTTTCACCACAGTAAATTTGCTGTTCGTGTTGGAAGGCGACGGGCTTCTTGTCGCCTGGCAAACGTAAAGCGGCGTAGGTTGCGAGAAAAGTTAAAAGATGTAATTTAAAAGTCGCTCGAGTCGTTCTAGTATTGAAGTAGTAGTAGTTAAGATCTAAGAGGATCTGAAAACGGGTACATCTATATAATATTCCCTTCGAATTAAACCAAAATGTGATTCCGTGCTTCTTACAAAGTATGCACATGTGTTACTCATGCACATAATGTGTGTAGTAAAATGCTTTCATACTGAATCCCGCTGAGTCCCTTGTTCTCATGGATTTCCTGTTGTTTCCCCACTCACTTCTCCTCTTCAAAAATATTTTTTATTATTGCTTTACACTATTACAGAGCGTTCAGCTATACACAACACGAAGTAACGCCCCCTGCTGATCCTACACTCAAGTTAACTACAGACATAAACCACCATCATTGTCAAAAATGTGCTATTATATTGACTCCATTTTGTGCCTCAGCTCAGTAATGTTCTATTTTATGGGTATCTGCAGTTAGTGCGGTATATGCGCCAGTTCGACTTTCACGAAGTACATTAAGTGTAAGACTATGCAGCAAAGCCACCATCAGCTAGGTGGTTGATTACTGCCACTGAACACAGAACTCTTCACCAGTTCCCTGGTATTAAAACCGAACTTTAACATCACTAACGACAAACCTCGCCACTGCAAAATATTCTGATCAGGTTCGATCTAATCAACATTATAAAAATCAGAAACTTCACTGTACACTAACAACGAAGAGGAGAAACAGAGTAAAGTAGAGACTACAGGGAAGTCTAGTCCGGGAGTAAGCAAGGCGTTAAGGCGAAATCTGAAGTTGTGGATGCCAGTGTTAAAAGAACACAACTTGTTATTCACTCTATGATTATTAGGCTATTTAACGACGCTATTTCATCGGCATACGTTATACAACGTTCAATCATAGCGCTACCTAATAAATATTAAATGTTAGGAAACCACAACGGAAACGTAAAACGAATAGTGATTTAAAGTTTAAATGTGTTCCTCACTGAGACATCAATGTCAAGGTAGTCTGTAAATGAGATTCCATAGGCTGAATACAGAGGTGTAAACGCAAAAAGTTTGGAGAAAAAGGGGGATATCTCACTTTCGAATTTATATCGCCTTAATTATGGTCTAAATGGGAAAACTTCGATTAACAGCTCACCTTGAGTCAATGTTTGGAAGGTCCCAAATTCAGTTCTTGAACATAAGAACGGGAGTCCTGACTGAGGTCTCTTGTGATTTTCTTGAATACCTCCAGGCAAGTGCTGTGACGCTGTTTTAACCCTTCAAAGGGCCAATGGTAAATACATACAATGGCTACTTTAACAATCAGTAACTCTGCAATTTGTCTACATAGTGTATTTATGGGTTTCGTATAATTCTCAGAGTAGTGATTATTTCTCTAAACTGGTTTAACCAGATGATCTTTGTTGTAGAGAAGTGTTGCGTTTCCTTTGAAGTAAGAAGTATTATTTCGATGAATTTTTGGCTTCAAAGTATTAACACAGCTAACGAGGTCTCCCTTCTACGTCATTCCCAATTTACCATTCCTAACCATTTTCCCACTTTACCTTATATGCAACTGAGATAGCGTAGTTAAATAAACTAAGGAACTGCATGCAGCTTTCTGTGTTCAATAAATATCAACTTCATTTATAATGCCAATAACATATATCGTTGCCTTTAGTGCAAGAAATTTTCTTCGTTGCATGTTGCCTCTTTCGAAATTTAGAGTGTCAAGTACAAAACGGCTGACTGTGTGTGTAAAATGTAGACCTAATATTTTTGGCGACTACTTCTTTGACAACTATACAAATCATAAAGTTCTTTGTTATGCAATATTCTCAATGTTTCACTTACTTAATCATTCTTAGACCTCGATATTTTCCTGAACACTGACTTAATAACAACAGTAAAATTGTAGTTAACTTTTAAGTATACCAAATAATCACTAAACTCACCTGGAATCGATATAGAGAACTGTCGTCTTTGACAACAAGATTCTTTGAATCACTGACAGGAAAGAAGTATCCATACTGGCAGAACTGGTTGCCTATGTGTACAGCCTCCACTACAAACACAAATAAAATACAATTGCATGAAAATCATTTAATTCTTCTACCTGATGCCTTGTGTTGTTATTGAACAGCTCAAAACCAAGCAACTTACAGCCTCCTTATTACAAAATCTTCCATAAGCAGCTGAAAGCTATTCAGTTGGACAAGAGATTTTTTGTAAGATTTGAGGTTATCACAACGGTGAGTCTGAAGATTTCTGTCTTCTGGGTTGTTGCGCTGTGTAGTCTGGTGGATGTTAACCAACGTTTCAGAGGTCATACTGCCTCCGTCATCAGCGCGATTGAACGACCTCTGAAATGTTGGTTAACATCGACCGGACTACACAGCGCAACAACCCAGAAGACAGAAATCTTCAAGAGATTTTTTGCTTTCACTGAAACTGATAATGAGATTCTCTAAAGCACACCACAGAACCCAACCCTGAACCAGTTTATCCCAGTCCACATTAATTTCTGTAAAATCCATTTTGATATTATTGTCTCATCTGCATCTCTAATTCTTGAAGATGTGAGGGACCCATAGAGGTAAGGACTAGAGACTTAGGATTCTCTCTAAGTTTACACAACGTTCTGGGAGTTAACTGCTGAATTCTTGAATAAAGGCCTGATGACAAAAAATTTATTGGGTTTATATTTCAAGGTCAGCAAAACTTGTCAAGGTAGAACAAGAACCCTTTGAAAACTGAATTTGTTTTACAACCAAATTCCATGTTATGAATTAAACACTGTAAAAAAAACTAACATTTAAACAGACTACAATTTTCTTACCTGATTCTTCAATGTTGAGGCGCTCCATCAACCACTCAATAAGGTCATAGCCTGAAATGACAAGACACACAAAAGTTAAGATGGTTGTTACTATTTCAGTTGAATAAGGACAACAGCAAACATGAGAGGAACAAGAAAAGTGGACAATTAGGATTCGAGGTTCTCGCAGCAGCGGGTATTAGAAATGTCTGTCTTCTGGGTTGTAGCCTGGTAGAAATTCATCAAGGTTGCTGAGGTCCTTGCTGCCTCCATCATCAGGGAGATAACTGCAAAGGGATTACAAATATAATTGAGTCAGATGAGCGACTGAGTGACGAAGTTTCGCCACTTACCTGAGAAGGCGGAAGGGATCGAAGTGAGAAACAGCTTCTGGCTCCGCACCGGGACCCCGGTTTCCGGATCCTGCATCTCCCGCACCAGCCCCTCCATCTGTACAAAACAAAACAAAATAAAACAAACGTCAGTAAGCCTTGAGTTTCACCCCATTCATTGTACTACAAACGATACGATATTCGCAGGACGTGTGTTATAACGCGGTAATATTTGAACCTCCGACTCTCTCATCTCCGAAACTTCGGGTTTAACCCAACTTTAAAGAGGCTAATCGCCCGAGATTTCAGTCCTTTCATTCGCCGTGAAGGCGACTTACATAATTTAAATAGCCACCGATATTTATAATTTACGTAGTTTTATTAAAATATAATTACATCTATTGTGATTCAATACACACAATACCCATTCATTATCGATAATAGAATGTCACTGATGTCGATTAGGATGAAGCAATCAAAAGGTAAGTAGCCATTTTAAGTAAAGGGCTATAATTTATTTCAGAGAACTATTTTGTGTAATATTTAAATAAGTTAAATTGAATACTTAAAGATATGAAGAACAAAAATTTCCAACTGCGAAAACCTTTATTAGCAGTAAACGAATATCAAGAATAACAAGTAAATAACAGCAAAGAATGAGTTTGGAAAATATGTTCACCCTAAATTCGGATAAACATTTACACTTAGAATTACGTAACACTGAAATACGCGAGTCCCTAACCGTGCTGTTACTTCATTACAAATAAAGACATATTTCTTGCATAGATATAATTTTGGATAGGAAACGAACAATTTGGTTCGTTGCTAATCCAACTGCAAAAATTATGGCTACAAAAATCTCATTCCAGCTGCCAGTTTGCCATTTCCACGCGGTAATCGTTCTTGCCTACTCAATTTCACGATCGGTCGACGTGATCGCCTATAGACTGGACCCTCCGAGATACCTACAGCAGACTGGCGGCGTCCTGCAATGATATCTTAAAAAAAAAACTACGTGTTTTTGTGGGAACTGGGGAGATCTGAAATTGTGTTGAGAGGTCAATATACTACAAAATACTATGTAGGCGCTCCTCTGACCGTTTAATGAACAAATTAATGTTTGTGTAGTGAAGCTGAAGCTATTCTAAATATTATGTAAGAATTCAGTCCGTACCTCATAGAAAACAACACTTCACCATTACAAATACCAAGTGGCTAATGTTGTTCAAGGAAGTAATCCTTGTTTACACTAAGAATCGCACAAGGTCCATACATATAAAATAGCATTTCTTGGCTGTTAAAGCTGGCGGTACATAAATTTCCACTGTGATTCAAAGGGTTAGAGCAGCTGACGAGCTTGGAGCACGCAGCTTCATGTTAGTGCCTTCATTAGTTAAACACGCGTATAATGAAATTAAGCAAGTGGTGGCTGGAATGTAATTAACACTTGCGACACTGATTACCTCACATCGTAGTTAATTTTCTAGAAAAACTCGGTGATTTTGTACAGAATCAGTATGTAGTCTACATTAGTTCCCCCTCCCCAAATTAATGTATTAAGTGCAAAATGTTGCGATATCGGACAAGTCATTTCTTTGTTTTCCGAACGAAATGAACGGAAAGCAACATACTGGTGATTTATTTCTTCTGGAAATTACAATCTAATCTCGATTTACAGAATTTTCATTGGAAAGATATTTCGTAATCCAGCAGCCAGTAAACGAGTGCACTTCATCTCGGTTTGTTTTGAAATCGAGGGCTGTAGTCTGGCCAAGAAATTTAACGTTTGACGATGATAAAAAGAATGTCATTCAGTGTAAGATGTGAGGTTTTCACAGCGGTGAGTATGAAGCTTTCTGTCTTCTGGGTTGTTGCGCGGTGTAGTCTGGTCGATGTTTACCAACGTTTCAGAGGCCATACTGCCTCCGTCATCAGAGCGATGAACCAGACTACTCAACGCAACAACCCAGAAGACAGAAATCGTCATACTCATCGCCCTGATGATGGCGGCAGTATGACCTCTGAAACGTTGGTAAACATCGCCCAGACTACACAGCGCAACAACCGAGAAGACAGAAATCTTCATACTCATCGCCCTGATGATGGCGGCAGTATGACCTCTGAAACGTTGGTAAACATCGCCCAGACTACACAGCGCAACAACCGAGAAGACAGAAATCTTCATACTCATCGCCCTGATGATGGCGGCAGTATGACCTCTGAAACGTTGGTAAACATCGCCCAGACTACACAGCGCAACAACCGAGAAGACAGAAATCTTCATACTCATCGCCCTGATGATGGCGGCAGTATGACCTCTGAAACGTTGGTAAACATCGCCCAGACTACACAGCGCAACAACCGAGAAGACAGAAATCTTCATACTCATCGCCCTGATGATGGCGGCAGTATGACCTCTGAAACGTTGGTAAACATCGCCCAGACTACACAGCGCAACAACCGAGAAGACAGAAATCTTCATACTCATCGCCCTGATGATGGCGGCAGTATGACCTCTGAAACGTTGGTAAACATCGCCCAGACTACACAGCGCAACAACCGAGAAGACAGAAATCTTCATACTCATCGCCCTGATGATGGCGGCAGTATGACCTCTGAAACGTTGGTAAACATCGCCCAGACTACACAGCGCAACAACCGAGAAGACAGAAATCTTCATACTCATCGCCCTGATGATGGCGGCAGTATGACCTCTGAAACGTTGGTAAACATCGCCCAGACTACACAGCGCAACAACCCAGAAGACAGAAAGCTTCAATGTCATCCAAGTTTCGTAAATATTAGGATTCTCCTCAGCCGAGCTAAGCAGAGTCAGCCAGCCGAGGGTTACAGCATTGTTTTCAGCTGATGGGTATTCAGAGAATGCCTGTTGAATATCGGAACTACCTAAGTTCGCAGCAATAGTTTCGCAATTCTATTCATTACTTAGCTGCAAAAGAGGCTCCGTCATCTACCGGAAACAATTTCTCCCAATTCTGATGATACTCAAATGACGACTTCTCGTCTTTCATGTTCCTTTTATTAACATCCGCACCACTCGGTCGTTTCACAGCTTACGAGATAATAGAAATGATAAAGCACTGTTTCAAATCTCTCCGTCTGTTTTTAAATAGATCAAAATTTCGAACGTTTTGTGTTTGTAGTAATCGATCATATATTTCGGTACACTACATTAAGTGGGGCCACACCAGTGTCTCTTCCACATAAGCTGTTCGCACGGAAGCCATTTTGGTATTACTAATAGTAAGATTTTAAAACAAACACAGACGGTATGGCCTTTCATGGCATCATTTTCATACCAAAATCTGTTCAATATTTCAAACGTTACTAAGAACAGGACGACATTATAAACTTATATTTCATTACAAGAGAAATAAATTGAGTTTAAAATAAAAAAATCCTAGTATGGCAACCTGAAGACGAGGGTACATATCAGCGGAAAGGTGCATTTTAGTCTATATAGGCCTATGGGCTAGCACTGAAAATGCACATGTACAACATAATTACGATGTAAAGACACTTTCAATAATTTTAAATTATCTTCAAATGTTTCATGTAATTATTCATATTAGGTCACCAGGAGTTTTTTTTTATTTCCTCACAAAGTGCGGTCAGACATTATGATTTTGTACACATATCATTAAGAGCATATTTTGGAAATTGTGACTGATGTGAACCACCGCTTAATATCCACGTACATATTGACACTTTGTAATTATTGTTTATATTATTTCACGACTCCCGCCACGCAATCAAGAATCCATCGCATCATTGACTGGTGTTCCCTCCAAGCAGTCTCCAGCTGTCACGGTAGATAATTCTTCTCTAAATACGGACAGGCAAATGTCAATTAAAGCTGAATAAATCTTATGTAAGCGACTGTCCATGTTTAATTATGTAGCAAATAGCTACGGTAGATATCAACACTACACAGCCACAGGATGTAAGCCTATGTGTACAATGCGTTAACTATCGATCGATCAAATCAAGTCAATGAACTTCAACGGGATAGACATAATTTCACTCTACGACTCCTGACTGGTAAATAATCAAACAAAGGACAATATTTCTGCTTCTGTACGATTCCTTGTTGCTCATTTTGAACCCAAAACGCATAGAATGAAAAGCTAATGTTTCCATATTTGTATCTTACCGTCTGCTTCTCCGTACATCTGTTATGTCCACAGGTAAAACCCACGAAGGTACTTAACAGACTGCTTTGTTATTCGGGCTTATAATGAATGTTGCCGGCCGATTCAATGTTTGTTCGTATCCGTCAAATAGCCTAGAATTCCTAAGGCAGAATAAGGCCAAATGGTGTAGTAGAAACAAATATTGTTAAACATTTTATTAGCATTCTGAACTTTATAACTTCAACGGGCTGGTCTTAATCAAAAGGTGTTTTGTTTCTATTTCTCTTATGATGTCAAAAATATCCTACCATTGCTTAACAATCTGCCTGTTCTGAATGCATTCAAATGTACGGACAACGATAGTGCGTAACCAACACTGAATTTCGCATACAGAACGACTTTTAAATAAAGTGGGAGTGATAACTATTCGGCCGCTACGTTCTGTAATAAGTTAATCCGGACGGGATTCAAACTAAGTACTCTCGAATAAAAGTTACAACTGCACAAAACTGAATGCCTGGAGTTTCAGTCCACGCCACCTGAACATATTTATGACGAGTATTCAGACACTTGAATAAAAAAACGTAGCCCTTGTTCCTGGCACTTTCTTTCTCACGATGTCACAATAAAAATAATCTGCAATGCATTAGTTGCTAGTCGAAGTAACTAATTGTCTTTGCACAATCCGTAATGGGAAAAAAAAGGATGATGTGTCGGACCGCGTTTCATCTCAGACTGTTTGAATTTCTATCAAATTTCGTATTCAGGCGCGAACATTAAAATTTTGGAGGTGAATTTAATTGTGGTTCATAAGGGTATGATATTGATCCCTACTTTGCATAAAGCTCAAATCGAAACGTGTCGCTTTTCTAAAAAAACTGCCCATCATGCAAATAAAAAATCGAGGCACAAAATGTAACTTTGATACCAATAACATCTACAACTTTTCTCCTGACTTACACAATGTGTCTGTAGTAGATTTTTGTCTTCATACTCACCGCTGTGAAAACCTAAAATCATATGTCTGTAGTAATCTGCATTACAACAGTTATCTCTCCAATAAAAACTTTGCAGGCAATAGACATCAAGATCATTAAGGTATGCAAAACTGGAAAGACGCATCTGAAGATAAACGTACACAAATTTGATTCTTGTTCCCGGCACTTGAAGTTGGCAACCCTGGTTAGGCAGGCGACGACTAGGATCGATAATGGCAGAGGGCCCGGAATCGACGCTGCATCCACTTGCACGTCTGAAGCACTACAGCTGCCTCGATTGTTGTCATACAATAATTTGATTTTATAAACGTCAAAGTTGGGGCCACTGAAAAGGATATGTTACCAACATAGGAAGGAAACATTGCAGATATTTCAGACACAAGCTTAGAACAACAAAAGGCCGTCAGATGATACGAGAATGCCAAACAAAGACGAGAGAAGCTGAACTGGGGCCACACAGCGCTTCCTTAAAAATGGTGTCACTGTAAAACATAGGGACGGTGTTTATTCCGAATTCAGGTTGAATGTGGAGCAACTATACCGCCCGGCTGCAAATTTGTTTCACTTTAGTGTCACCAGAATAGAATAGAATGTATTCACATTCCACACACCCTCCATAGGCCTAAGGCAAGGATATTGAATGTCATTGCACACATACAAAACTTGTTTCTAATACGAGTCAATTCTCCGCTCAGATAGAGTATATATGGCTGGAAATGTCGCTTATAAATATACTTTGTAAGTTGCTTTCACAGTTTCGTTTCTTGGTTCAACAAACAGGAGAAATGGGGATGATAGGTTTCTAAGACGCACCTCGGGAGCATAAGTGTCTACTTCCGCTTCCGGGTGTGAGTTATACTACATCCACAGTTTAAAACATGCTATTTAATCTTGTGGCAACAGCGCTGCAACGTATGGCGAGATAGGGGTCATGAGACTCAGACACAGTTAAGTCACTCTCCCGACGTCAAACGCACGGACCCGCGTACAACAAGGGATTCAGCTTTGCGACTCTGCAAGGAATGTGAGCGGGGCACAGTTCACCCACGTTTGCCCTACATCCCCCCCCCCCCCCCCCCCCCCCCCCCCCCAGCTTCTACAGTCGCAAAGCTGAGTCCCGAACAGCAACACACTTCTGTTTACAAACGCTCACAGCGTAGGCTACTGGACAGACGATTATTTGGGACTATGCGATGAGGAGGCTATTACGTTTAATTAACACAACTGTTGCAGTCTTGAAAAACGCCAATGAAGGAAGCAGTAACATGAAAATTAAACGATTCAGGAAATTTACGCATAGCCCAACATTTCTTACGCGTTTCTTCTGCTACAGCCATTAGATCTTCACTTCGTGAATGCTTTCTTGTTAAGAGCTGTGCAAGGCTTTTGTTCCGTCAAAACATGACCTTTGCCAATGGCGCCAGTTACGTTAAAGATGTATGGATCAATGAACTTTATGTAGGCGGGATGTCTGGTGTCTGGCTTGGGATTTCCCAGCGCATTTTCAAGGTCATTTCCCCACGTAAGTCTCCGAAGTTTCCATTACTGTACGATTTGAACAAGAATTGTAATGTGTTGACTAATTTTAGTAAAACTCTCGATATGAAATTTCATAAGCGGTTTTACAGATCTTTCATGCGGACGGACAGATATGGCGAAGGTAAAAGGCGCTTTTCGTCAGCTTCGTTGCAAAAGTGTGTAAGGATGCATTAGTATTACAACCCAATGTAATAAAATATATAAACAGTTAAATATTTCAGTTTGCATTATTGACTCCCTTATAAAGGAACGTCCCACGCCTTACAGACACTGTAGTTTTTCGTAGTTTTCCTCAGTTCCACCAGACAACTGCCCGGATAGTGTAATATAACATAAGATATTAAAAATCACCGTTAAATAAGCCACAAATAATATAAAATACAATTACAAAAAATCAAGGCCTATGAAGATCTGAGGTTCTCACGGCGGCGACTACGAAGATGGCTGTATTCTGGGTTGTTGAGCGATGTAGTCTGATACAAGTTAACCGACGTTTAAGAGGTGCTTGTTGCCTCCAACCTCAAGGCGAAGAGTATCCATCGCTCTCATGATGGAGGCAGCAGGCACCCCTGAAACGTCGGTGAACTTGTATCAGACTAACCGCTCAACAACCGAGATACAGCCATCTTTAAGGCTTATGAGGTGTGAAAAATCCCAAAGGATTTTAATCAACCCCTGTCTTGTGGAAAAATAATCATTCCAGGAACAACAGAAGAGAAGTGTCAATCTTACCTTGTCAAAGGCAAGAGGCCTATGCCCACGGTCCCGGTCAGGTTGATCCATGCTGTTCTTGGAGTGGGATTAGCACCCCATCACGCCAGTCACCCGCACATGCGCACTGAAAATAAAACTGCAGCCAATTAAAATCTTATACTATGACCATAAAATACGAATTTAGCTACAATCAAAAGCAGAAACTATAATTTCATTGCTCAGGAAGTGTGTTAAGACCGTTGACCATTTTATTTCGTAAGGAAGCCCTTTGAAGCCGAACTTCGTCCAACTAATGCCTAAAAATATTCAGTCCGTACCTCAAAGAAAACAGAACACATCTCCAATGCAAATACAACTTCTTAATACTAAGAAAATAATCGCTGTTTACAGTAAGAACCTTACGAACCCCACAAATAAAAAATGCAAACACATTAATTTTCAGAGTAGTTAGAACGTACCACTGGGCTTTAAAGGGTTAAACCACTTTACGCGTGGGTAAATGTGCAGCAAGGCTGAGAACACATTAAAAATAATATATTATTTCAAGAATTTGTGACTTATGTCTTGAGGCAGGGATGTATCATCTGGAGTCATTTCATTATACAGTTCACTAAGCCACTTTCCTTTCACGCAAGACGCACTTCTGTTGTCAATTTATGTTTCACAACGAATACCGAAACCTTAGTTACGAAGAGGAAGATGGCTATATGAAAACGAGACGCTGTATTTTCTTCTTCATACTGCATATTACCAACTATTATCAATTAATAATATATTAATTAAATCAAGTTCAAGAAGCGGTTTGTGTCACTGTTAAAACCACACACAAGCCAAGAACTGAAGAGCTGTCAAAGAATGTGCTGCTGCAGATATCCGTAGTCCAGTAGGGATACTGAGAGCAGGGAAGATTGCTGGCATTAGTTCATATCGGTAAGAAACTTCAGATGTACGTTTGGCACCAGGAAATACATATTTATCCATCTGTGCCATCAGATCTTAGCTCAAGTTCCTTTCACGCTAGAAAATCTAAGAAGTGATTTGGGATGGCTGGATATTCGAGAGCAAAGTTTATTTTAGCTGTTTCGTTAAATAGGGAAGATATACGAACAGCCTTGTTGAACAGGAAGAGGAAAGTGAGGAAAAGGCAGAGGAAATATTAACAGAAAGAGAGGTATATACTGAATAAACAGAGAAAGAATCTCAGGTAAAAAAACAAACAAAATAACAGAACCTCGGAAGTGTGAGAAGAATGAAGGATTTAAACAAATAACTTAAGAACGCCTGTGCTATGACTACCCGCCCAACTGAGGTGCCAGAGAAGTGGTCAGCCCGTTAGGCGACTACCATTGCGACAAACTTGTTGAACAAAACGAATGGATAAAGATGACTTGACTGTCTTCTGCGTTGTAGCGCCTGTAGTGTGGTAGACGTTTACCAACGTTCCAGAGGTACTTGCTGCCTCCATCATAATGCCATTCAGTGCGCCACCAACAACACATACGTAAACATACTTGTGATTGTGCCCGGGTCTTTGCTGCGAGAAACTGACTTCTGAGTTATGTCACAGTTGAATACACCGCACATATCTGACGTTACATAGGAACGTCATGTTGTGATCAAACTAGATAACATTATTATTGGTCGTTTTCACACAACATTAATTTGCTGTATGATGGGGACCAATAATATACAGGCTGAGTCAGAAGTATGTTTAAAAACTTCGTGTGCGTGTTCAAGGATCAAAAATAAGAGAAAAATATTCCTATGAAAATGGTACCTTACCTAACCTAACCTAACCTAACGTAAATTTACAAAATTGGCCTTTCAGTCATGTAGGACCTTTGGGCTATATAGGCCGTGTTAGTAAGTTAGGCGATTTGGACAATTTAGGCCTTCTGTGCCAATTAGGCCCTGTGGACCATTCAGGACCTTTTGGCCATTTAGCCAATTTCAGAAAGTTAGGCCCTCTGGATAATTTAGGACCCATGGGTCATTCAGGCCCCAATGGGCCATTTAGGCCCTTTTATTCATTTAGACCCTCTGGACATTTAGGCCCGTTCAACAATTTAGGAACAATGGGTAATTTAGGACCCAATGGGCCATTTAGGCCCTTTTGACCATTTACGCCCTTTCGATATTTTGGGCCCTTTGGACCATTTAGGCCCCTTGGACATTTTCGGCCCTTTGGCCCATATGGGCCCTCTGGAATATTTAGGCCCTTTTGACCATTTACGCCCTTTTGATATTTTGGGCCCTTTGGAAAATTTAGGCCCTTTGGACATTTTCGGCCCTCTGGCCCATATGGGCCCTCTGGAATATTTAGGCCCTTTTGATCATTTGCGCCCTTTGGACATTTTCGGCCCTCTGGCCCATATGGGCCCTCTGGAATATTTAGGCCCTTTTGACCATTTACGCCCTTTGGACATTTTGGGCCCTATGGACATTTTCGGCCCCCTGACCCATATGGACCCTCTGGAACATTTAGGCCCTTTGGACAATTTAAGCCCTCTGGAACATTCGGCCCAACGTAACCTAACCAAACTTAACAACCTAACCTAACGTAAATTTACAAAACTGGTCTTTGTGTCATTTAGGCCCTCTGGGCTATATAGTATTATCTAATCTGATCATAACATGACGCTCCCATATAATCTAATGCCTATAAGTCAAAATAAGAGTGTATGTCGGTTCATGAACTTGAAGCACAGCTTGTAATATTGATTATCGAGTGAAGACGACCAAAAATATTATCTAAGACACAAAGTTTAACACGCCGAAACATCGACTTTATCTACACAATATTTATCAATTCATTTACTACCTCAAACAACGCACCTACGATATTCTCTGTGAATAACATCCTGAATAAAATAACGATCAAGAACTTCTACTCTGTCATTAATCTGAAGTCAATCCTCTCATTTTCCTCTAACTAGATTTTTAACGCTTATTCGGCAAAGCCAAACGAATTCCTTTGGCTGGTTTGGTTTTGAATTGGTGGTTAATGCAGTCATCGCTTTAAGTAGACGTTACTGATAATGGCAAGTTAGTTTAAAGACGACTTCTGGAATATTGCTCCATGTAGTCTCGTACAAGTTTTCCGACGTTTCAGAGGAGCTTAATTCATCCATGCAATGGACTCACTCATGTCTACTCATTCACTTTGTAGGTGAAAAGTAAATACGTGGTGAAAATTTCATTAACGTCTACTGTACCTGCAGTGCATTCACGTTGTCCTTGAATGATTTTTGTTTTAAGATTTTTTATAACAATTAAGAGAAGTGTTTACCATGCACTGTTATGTACATTCGAATTTAAAATTTTTTCATGTAAATTAACCCATTCGTTCGTGAAAACCTTAGTCTGTAGAGAGCGTGTTTATCTGAACCCTAACGCCCGTCATTTGGCAAAGAAGACATTTTAAAAGCGAAATCGCCATTTTTTTGCAGCAGACTGTTGCATAATTAATGGCGAGTTACAGTTCCGTGTGACGACGCATTTTAATTACGCCTTTATCTTTGCCTGCCCGCTTCTTTTTAGCTAGAAAATATCGCTCCCTGTACTAGAACAAACAAATATAAAAGTCCAACAAATTATTCTATGTGAAGTCATGCATATTTACGAAACATTTGCAAAGATACTGTACAATTCATACAGCGGCGATTGTGTCAGAGATGTGTTACTGAAAATTACATAAAAAGTTCGGCCACATATCATTTTCCACACGTGTTCCTTGCCAGTTTTCATATGCACTGGCACTGAAGTTAATTTATTCAATAAAAATTCAATAAATAGCGTTTTTCTAATAAACTTTGCCATATAGGGATCTAAAACGTATCAAAAAATGTTTCTAGATTGTGATGAGTTATATATTTTATGTAACGTGCCAATATTTTGTTTAAAGAGCGGCTTTTGAGAAAAACTGGAGATCTGGTAAAAACAGATTTTAGTAGACAAACATGGACAAGCATAATTTTGTCCAGCAACTAAATGTGTTTAAAGATGGCTGTCTTCTGGGCTGTA
>NW_019060187.1:80565-100994 GCF_000696155.1 Zootermopsis nevadensis
TAATCATCTCCTTGATGATGGAAGCAGCGAAAACCTCTGAAACGTTTATAGACCTCTACCAGACTACAAGGCGCAACAACCCATCTTCGGACTGACCGCTGTGAAAACCTCATATCCAACTGATTGTGTTAACCTCCATTACAAAATCTATTCATTACTTTAAAAGACTAAGAAAACGTCTGGACAGACAGACATGACCTCCCTACTATGTTATGTTATTCTAATTCGTAACTATACATGTACAGACTAATAAAACAAAAACGAACTATAAAAATCACAAAACGTGTTTCTTTGTAATTTCCGTCAGTGTATAAAGTACGCGTAGTTGGATGATTATGCCTGTCTCTCAACATGTGTTATCTGCCATATTAATTATCAGATTTCCATTTAATCTAGTGTCGGGAGTTACATATTACACTTTTCCTTTTAACAAAAATTTCGCCCACATCAAACCACTATATTCTGTCCATTATACAAAGCTCAAATCAAACGGTATCAACTCCATCTAAAATTATTCATTATATATAACAGATAAAACTTCTAAAATATGGACACCATAAAGATACATAATTTTCATAATATGTCGCATGTTTAACAAATAAATATCCCTATTCAGTGCGGCATCTGTGCTATTAATTCAGTCAACAACAGACTTATGAATTCTCAGTTCTTATCTCTGATTATCCGTCGTGTCTGGTGTGCAACAAAATCTCAAATGACGCACTTCGGCTATTACCGTTACTGCATTTTGTATGGTCTCAGTAGAGCAGATACTGGCATCATCTAACAGCGGCTTAGCTCGAGCATAATGACCCCAGAGAGGGCGCTTTCCTTAACTCCACATCCGGCGTCCGTCACTCACCAATTATTCATGTTCCAAATTAAAGTGGTGCTGACGGCGAAGAGGGATATTGGATCAATAAAGCTTATAAATTTTCAGAACAACAACTAAGTACCTACTAAGTGGTTTACAAGATTCTGACACGTCATTTCAAACACAGGTTGCTTAAATGATGCTAGACAGACCAAACCAACCAAGCAATCTCTCATTTTTAAGCCAATATAAATGACCAAAAACTTAAACACCTGGTCAAAACAATATAAAGCGACAGGAAAAATATTGTTTATAATTGTTTAATTTTAACCGTCTAATCACAATAAAATATTTTATTAAATATTAAAATATTATTACTACAATTAACATTTAATATTTAAAATATGTTAAAATTATGCTCTTTCTATCGAAATGTTCGATTTACATGTAATAAATAAAATATTTTATTTTGATTAGACGGTTAAAATTAAACAATTATAATTCATCACAATATGACGCAACATTATCATCTCAGGAAAAATATTATCAAGCACCAAAAAGTGGAATCTTGAGATATAAAAAAATTCAAGTTTAAAAAACTAGAACATAACAAATGCGAGGTACGCAGAAGATTCAAGAATGCGTGGAGCTTCATCTCCACTCCTCGTATACATCATTATGGCAGACGTAAGAGACCTACGGTGCGGAATCCAAAAATTTTCAAAAATCTTTGTGCATCCTCCAGTTTGGCTTTTTCAGCATAAATTATGGCTATTCGTACCTTGTAAGTACTGAGAAAACAGCGTACAATGAGAAACTTCATAATTTGTGCCTCCTTCACCAATTGTTGTTGTTATTATTATTAAATCATGGACAAAGAGACTGGTGGTAGCATTATGCACGCATGAAATAAATAAATTACAAATTCTTACAGGCATACAACTTTAGTCGACAAATCTGATGGAAAGAGAGCACTTGAGAAACCTTGTCGAAGATGGGGCCGTAATATTAAAAAGAAATACAGTGTGTGGACTGGGTCAGACTAGTAGTGGAGAAAAGTGAACATGGTAATAAAATTTTTTTGGTCCACTAAAAGACCGAGAATTTATTGATCAGCTGAGCGGCTGTTACTTTCTAAGAAAGACTCTGCTCCATGGAGTTTACAAATGTGCAAATAGGACTCCGGTACCCCAGCAAGGCTTCTGATTACTCAAAAATTCTGTTTCTCTCCGCTTGTAATATCCTTCAGAGCAGAACCAGAACACGACATCCAATACACTACTTTGTGAACAAAGGCTCTCTTGTGTTCTTGGATACAAGCCAAAATTTCAAGAAGCCCTCATGCCACAAAATCCAGATTTTGCTACAGATGAAACTAAACCACATCTGTGAATAAGGAGAAGGGCGCTCTGAGTTAATCTTGTCTGATTCGTGGAACATTCGAAAAACGTGTGCGAACTTACACGAACAGAGCTGAAGTAGTATGTAATCCTATGAGAGTAACTGTGGATATAATTACGTGGAAAGATTCTTAAATTATTTAAAGACAATCTTCCAACTACATAGGTTAGGGCCTATGTAGAGTCAAATGATTTCTTGGTTTCGAAGGAGTAATTGGAAAGGATACTTTTGTGTTACTGCACTGGTGCCGACTCTGTTAACTGGCCACTTAACTGTTGAATAAGCACGTAAACATATAAATAAATAAATAAATAAATAAATAAAGGTAAAGGTTTTCGCTGTGGAAGCAGGTCTACATCAAATTATTACCTCTGACGTTAAGTGGGGTTTTGAATTATGTGATTACGCAGAAGAAAAGAAAGCAACAGGAAGGCAGTCAACAATCTTAAAATGATAAACTGGTGTCGTACTGCGAGTTCCAAATAAATATGACGCATGGGGAAGATTGATTTGTATATGTGGATAATCCTAAAATAGTCCGTCAAATTTTTTTTCAGACCTCACAGTAAGATTACTTACATCCGTCTCTGAAGCAAAGTTTTATTTCAGAGCAGCTATTTCAGATCCTTCAAGGTCAAAATAACATTACCCTGTGCCCATGCACCACGACAAGAAATCGTACAAATAGAGAGAGGTAAAGGTTCACGCGTTCTGAGTCTCAACATTAACTGAAAACGAGTGGTTGCTTTCACGCTCCGGCCGTTTTACCTCCTGTGAACACACGCCCATATTCTTGGGTTAGGTGAGCCCAACAGACGAAATTAACGTGTTGACAAAAACAGAAATTCAAGCCCCTTCTGGAAATCCAGTCAAGTGTCATGGAGGCGAGTGAGTGGTCATGTTCACGCTACGACCGCACTTCCGGTTGAGATTCCCGTGTATTCATTAGATGACAAAGAGGTGGTCCAGAGAAAAACCCTTATCCTCAATGGGAACTGAAACCAGGTCATCAGCACTATCCAGTCACTCACTGACTGAGCTATTTACATTAATTTTCCCAAAATAAGCAGTGACTTCAGTGTTATGAACCTATGGATTTCAGTAACTGAAATTCAGTGTGGATTTCTGGGAAGGAAAGTCCGAATTACAAATGCTATTTTATATTGCTCTTTGTGCCAGTGTAATTTCATTTAGAGTTTAAAATAAAATTAAACTCGTAATGAATGATCAAGGAAAATTATTCATGCGATACATAAGATTTGTATTACATCAGTAATGGGCCTTCTGGTTTAGACTCGTGGTGCTTCAGAATTTAAGGAAACGTACCTCGACATCCACCATCAGCTGTACCTAAGTCTCCGTCGTTTTTCAGGTATACAGAAATTGTACGTTACTATTTAAACATGCCAAACGAAGAACGCTCTTTTTTAAAAAAAATGGGACGAAACAGGTGGAGTCTCTACTTTTGTTTTAATTACAGAGTGGTAAAATAGGAAAGTTTTTAATTAACATGTCTTCTTTTGAGTTATTTAAATGCATTTTGTCGACCTTTGGGCAAAAAGCGACGAATGGCAGAGCAAATGACTGAAGCACAGAGAAAACAAGTTTCTGACGTATTCTATGGCACTATCTCACCGTCTGCTCGAAGGGAATGAGAACGAAAAACACCAGTCATCGAGGCGGGACTCGAAAATTACACCGCAAAGTTCGATTTGAAATTAAATACTGAAGACTGAAACAAATCAAAATCACAAACCAACAGTAGTCTCTGTGATCAAAGGAGAGTTTTTGTTTCTGAAATTATGTTCCCATCCATCGGGCAACGTTATGCAATCAACGAAATGAGAGCTTAAAAGGGAATATGTTTAACCGAGTACGATTACAGACAGGGAATGTGACAAG
This sequence comes from Zootermopsis nevadensis, assembly GCF_000696155.1. Next base: position 84,683 of record NW_019060187.1, read on the forward strand.
TTTCGCGTCACTATACAGAAAAAAGTGAAGATGAAATATATGTGAAACAAGCATTTAAAGCTGCTCAAAACAGAGACGCGAGATGATTTCTGAAGAAACAAACGAAAAAACTTTAACTATTGAAATCGCGACAATTAAAAATGTCAAATAAGTGACCATGGTTATTCTAAAAATCGGCCGACGCCGTGTAGACTTAGGTAGAAACCAACGCTTTAGTAGAACACACTGCTTCAACCGTGAAAATGGAGGCAGTTATGTCAGTCCGAAATATTGGTTATTTACCTACTGCTCCACTCGGTGTTGCAACCCACAAGACCAACAGAATTTTAATCGCCGTTAGAACCCCAATTTCCAAAAGAAACGTTGTTCATCTGTTTTAACTTTCTTTCTGTTACCTTCTATATTGCTCGTTTCTTCTATTCTTTTAATTCTTCATTTGTTTTCTCCATATTCGTTTACATCCTTATGTTTTCTTAGGTTTTTTCGATATCTTTTCTGACTTCTTTTTCTTTCTATTGCTTTTTATATTTCTGTGGTCCCTTCTCCTTCAGTTCTTTGTTCCCTTTATTTATCATTCGGTTCTTTCACTCCTTCATCCCCCCCCTGCTGTGTGTCACATGGTTTTGGTCCAATCACACCGACACTTATGCTCAGAATCCCAATGTAAGCATGAGTCTATAAATATGTAGAGTGCTACTCAGTGTTTTGACTGACTTCAGCAACAGAATGTTTTCAAAATATTTACACTCCGGGCGGTCTCTCTTAGATGCCAATCTGCATGAACAGACTCCACTATGAAACCAACACAACACAGCTGCCAGCTTATCGGAAGGATTAAATCTCAACGCTCAACGCCTTTCCTCACGGGACGTTCCTTTTTGTTAAGCAACCTGTATAATCCTTGCCACTACTGACTCCCGTTGCTAACTTTCAGGCAATATGCATCAGACTTCGTTCATTTGCTTCATACTCCTTAGATATAAATATTTTTCTTACAAAAATGTTCACAGATGCGGTAAACGCGTTAGAAATGCCTGCAAATTTATACTTCTACAGTGTTTAAGTCATTTTCCACTTCCTTTCGTCAGTACAAATGCACTTTCTTCTCAAAATTTTCTAATCTACAGTCTTCTATTAGCGTCAGAGAGAAATGTAAAAGTTTCTGTAATAAGAAACGGTAAATATTTTGTTTTAAACGCAAGAGATATAAATGCAAGCATTTAAATGTTATGGTTCTTGCTGAATAGAGACACAAATGCCCATCGTGCAGTGTAGATATGTATCTGCCATGGAGACACACAAATGCCCACCGTGCAGTGTAGATATGTATCTGCCATGCAGAGTTCAGATAAGTGATAAATTACTAAACAGGGTGTTTAATCTAAATGGATGTACTAAGCGGCAATTATTGTTTGCATATTTGTGAAGGTTGAGTCAAGAGGCGAAGATTAAAAAATACGTGAGAAACAGAGAGCTATAGACTTCACCATGAACAATCTCGCTCACAAAATAGAAAAAAACGATAAAATAAATTGTAAAAATAATGATTCAAACTTGTGTGCGGGAACGTTGCTGTCATAATTCAAGGGCTAGACAATTCATTTCTCTCCCTTCGTTTGTTCGTGTGTCTGCTCATCTGTCATTTTATTTCCATTTCACACATTAAGAACAACTGACACTGATGAAGACAAAAACAGAAGCGAAAAATCAAAGTAAATGTAATTCATTTTTAAAGTACTGTCTTTTGCAAATGAGTAAACTTTTATATTTTAGTTTTACAGACGCATGTTCTATCAAGTAGGATACGTGTAAAGAAGAGAAAACGTTAAGTTTTATATTTAACTTTCGTGGGAAGAGACTGGGGTGAAAACAGCTGAACAGTAAACTGCAAAGAAAGTCAGCTAAGTTAAATGAGAACTTAGTCATGATGAAGTTTTAGGAGAAGTTTCTGTGTCAGTTTGCTGTTCATTAAAACAAACTTTTTATATCACAAGCTCTGGCATTACCTTAGCAATAAAAATATGAAGCTGAACGTAATATTTCCTGTCAAACGACCATTGAAGTTTATGTAACAACTCGAGTAAACATCAGAAACAAAACAAAAAGTTTTGTAAAAAAACTTGCACCAAATACATTCCTTCAAAACACCTTTCCTCTATGTGGCGATGCTAGAAAGGAAGTATAAAATAATATTTATAGAAATTCATAAGTCATTTTTGTGCATATCTTTAGCAGTAAAATTTCTATTTCGTTAAATTTGCCACTAATCGTCTCAAAGTTTAGCAGTGTCTGCAATGCTTGAAATTCTTTACACACCACACATGAAACTGGCACATTTATCGTCTACCTCAAAAAAAGAACGTTCATTTATTTATATTAACATAAGGAAAGCTAAATATATTTTCGGGCGGCCGTAATTTTGTTGTTTTACTTTCTGCAAGGGAGTACATTAATTTGGTTCGGAAATGATTAGACAGGCGGACAAAGGTATATAATGTTACCAATACATGACACAGATCCAAGAACTCGACTGGAATGAGGCAAATTAAGTGTTATAAAAATTACTGAACATCAAATTTTGTACTCCTCACCAAACAAAAAGGTGATCAAATTAAGGGCGATGAGATGGAGAGAAAAACAATATTAAAATGCATTTGAATAAAGAGGTTGTGAGGATGCTGAATGGTTGATCTGCTTCAAGATATGGTTCAATGGTTGGTTTTTGCGAGCTTTGAACTGAACACTTGGGTTCTAAAAAGGTGAATAATTTGTTATCTCAATGCCTATCAGCTTCCTAGACATGATTCTTTCCCATAGAGCTAATTAATTCAACCGCTGGACGGGTAAAAGGCATTAATACATGCAAAAGAACGTAGCAGAAGAAGAATAAACATAGGCTGCAGAAATAGTAAAGTAGTAGAAGGACACGTAAAAGAAAAAATTGAAACACGAGGATGGGACAATAACGAAAATAAAAACAAGATTTTAAAAATTTCTGTCTTCTGGGTTGTTGCGCCGTGTAGTATGGTAGATTTCCACCAACGTTTCAGAGGTCATACTGTCTCCGTCATCGCCCTGGTGATGGAGGCAGTATGACCTCTGAAACGTTGGTAAACATCGACCAGACTACACAGCGCAACAAACCAGAAGACAAATCTTCATACTAATTCATCGCCCTGATGACGGAGGCAATATGACCTCTGAAACGTTGGTTAACATCAACCAGACTACACAGCGCAACAACCCAGAAGACAGAAATCTTCATATTTTTAAAAGCCCTGATGACAGAGGCAGTATGACCTCTGAAACGTTGGTAAACATCTACCAGACTACACAGCGCAACAACCCAGAAGACAGAAATCTTCATACTCATCGCCCTGATGATGGAGGCAGTATGACCTCTGAAACGTTGGTTAACATCGACCAGACTACACAGCGCAACAACCCAGAAGACAGAAATCTTCATACTCATCGCTGTGAAAACTTCAAATCATACAATATTTTAAGAGTCGGCACAAATGTAAACTTTCTGACAACAGTTAAAATCCATAGAAATATTCCAAAACACAGAATGGACTATAAAATGGCGTAACAATTACATATGAACCTTACTAAGCAAATAAATAGGGCAATGAAATCAATACGTTCTCTTGCGTGATCATCCCTCTCCACAGGGGAGAACTGAGATAATTACACTCACCATTCTTCTATTGGATAAAATACCGTCCACATCGTCGCAGTTATTGATTAGAGTTCTACTTTTTTATTTATTACTTCTCATATGTTAATGTTAATAAACGGAATTCCCAAACTTCGACGACGGATGGAACAGCCGATCGGTAGCTAAGAGCAGCGGAGAGATCCAAGAGAGAAGCAGGGGAGTTACGACGTAGCAGAAAGGCCTCCGGAGGATTCCGATCGCTTGTTCATTTATCCACGCTTCGTTAACTGCGTTGCGTACACTATATTACGTAACGCGGAACAGTAAAATTTAAACTGATGGCGATGTTCTTCTGGATTTTGGCGCCGTGTAGACTAGTCGGTAGATGCCAATGTTTCGGAGAAACGTAGTGTCTCCATCATCAGGGTTGAAGAGGCATCGCTGTGGCCTGAATAACGCTTAAGACTTGTTTTTCAATGTTTTTGTTCATTTCAGTTTATTTACAAAGGATCATTCGTAAATTCTGAATTTGAAGAAAAAAAAAGATACGTGAAAGGAAACTATCGTTTTACATTATCGTTTACTATTCTATGATCTGTCAGCGTTGATTTTTGGTTATTTAAAAGCACTTTGCTAACCGTTACAAACCATCGAATGGATAGCATCTGCATTGGCCGATGGGTTTATTTTACGGAACTAGTGCAATTTTCATATTCGGTACTTCTTTAATAAGCTAGCTATATGGAGCAGAAACATTCTTAAGAAGCTGATGTTCGCTCAGCTAGCTATTCGACAAATTACCCTCCTATAAAACATGAAGGTTTATTTCCGTATTCAAAAAAGACCGCCAGTGGATGCTATCAGAGTTCTTGGAGCACTGGCGCTCACGCTTAAATAACCCGCTGACCTTGAACTGAAGTGTGTTCTAGGGCATGCTTGAACAATCGATGCACACACAGAACAACAATACGAATATTCTATGTAGGCTGTCGCGACAGAATTGCATGCTTTCTTAGTTCATAGATTACTCAAGGACTCTATCAACTTCTGCTCTGGGCACAAACACACATACAGTATTAGCAGGAATTAAATTAAAAATGGATTCCGCCATAAAATAAATGTGGCGTCTCTGACCCTTATCCTGTAAGTTTTGATCAGCCCGTTTTATATTCACCATGAACCAATTCTGGGCACATTATAAAAATTATCAGTATTATTAGTGATGTATTATTATTATTATCATTATTATTGTTGTTGTTTTTTGTTACCTATCAAAAGCTCCTCGCTGTTTTCAAGCATTTAAATAATAACTCAATATTACTATTTAACCGAAACATGTAGGTAATACTTGTGAGGGAATATATAAAACCAAATGTCTCATAAAATGTGTTTAAAATAATTCGTTTAAGGCGATACCTTTAACTCACTTTTGTCATGGCAGAACATAACTCCATGAATATGTAATACTACGATGCTATTGTGTACCAAAGAAACAGGGTAAGAAAATGGAAACTGAATTTAGCTACGTCAGGTTAAGGTCCAATGACGAGATGTGAACACGGTGATGACCTTAGGGTTACAGGAAAATAAATGCAAACAATATTTTAAGTACCGGATTGATTTGAATCTCTGAAAATGAAACATCTTGTCCAAGCGAAATGCTTTACTTGAGGCATCTTTAAACATGTCCCCATATTAAATTCATATGCTTATCTACGAATATAAATGATTATTGAAATCAATAATAATATCGCGGCAGGGCAACTTATTTTGCTTTCATCAATCATGAATCATTTCAATGAGTATTGTAGTACGACAGATAGTAGCCTATAGTAGTAGTACGCGTGGTATTAAAACCTTCTGGTCCCTAAAAAGAGCTTCACCAACGACGAGATCCTTGCTTTTACAGTCGTACGTTAGTGAAAACCATCAAACGTATCACAGTCTCCAGAAACTTTATTGCCCTTTAAAGACGACATAAAATGACGACAGACGCTACAAACACGTAAAAGTGTTGGCACAGTGTTAAGGAAACACACGAAAGTGTTGTAGTGCACAACGAAACTTGCGATCTGTTCCAATTCGTTATTTGTACTTGCACGAGTTTTCAGATAAGTACGCAGCGAGAGAAGCAAACAGACACTTGATGGTTGAGATTTGAGTTATTTTATTGTGCGAACAAAAATGCGTCCTACAATACGAGTAGCTTATCTGCACAGAATTCTTTTTTCTTCTAACTTTCATTGTCTCTGTCATTCTGACTTTCCTTCCATTTGTTTCTCTCTCTCTTTCTGTATTATGTAACAAAACTTAGGGTCTACTCTACTCGGTTATTTGTACTTGTTTGAGATAACAGACCTAGACGTTATGCAGTCCTGCACAACATGCTATATTACAGCCTAAAACACGCATTATACTACTTCTACAAAGCTATTATATTATATGCGTAAATATGCGTCTCACAATGCAAGCAGCTCATTTTCCAAAAGATTTTTCTTTACTTGTCTCATTCTGCTTCTATCCTCTTATTTTTATTTATCCTCATTTCTGCATTACACAGTGATATTTTGAATCTACCAAGTGACTTAGAGATAAGAGGCTTGCATGATCTGCAACACACTGCTGGCACGTAATCGCGTTATCTCTTCGCTATATGAGTCTCAAAACCCATGCAGTGTTAACCACGCATACCATGGATTTGTATCTGCAGCAGAAAAATGTTACAGAGGAAAGGTTAGAAATTAAGGCAGAGAAAACTCGGTTAAGTCCATGTGACTGTCTCACCACCAGAATACAGGACTAAATCAGAAGAAAAAGACTGCTAATAAATCCTTTGAAAACATGGCAAAGTTAGAATATTTAGGGGTGATAGTAGCAAATCAAAACTGTACTAACGCAGAAATTACGACAGCCGTGAAAACCTCAAATCTCATATTTCTTAGCCTGGTGAGCGACGCTCCGTAATTATAGACGAGACTGAATGGAATCGGCGCACGACTGTTACTGATAAATTGGGTAGGGCAGAATATGCAAGAAATCGACCATGGACCGTTTAAAGATACGGCTTGTACTATTACAGCATTTGCTAAAGAGATTGAAGGAAACCCGCAATATGTTAGTTTGTTAGTTTGATAGATTGTTTTGTTGTTGTCTCATTGTTTTGTTGTGTCTTATTGTTTTTGTTGTCTTATTGTTTTTGTTGTCTTATTGTTTTTGTTGTCTTATTGTTTTTGTTGTCTTATTGTTTTTGTTGTCTTATTGTTTTTGTTGTCTTATTGTTTTTGTTGTCTTATTGTTTTTGTTGTCTTATTGTTTTTGTTGTGTCTTATGTTTTTTGTGTCTCATTGTTCTGTTGTGTCTTATTGTAGGACCACTGCCACCGGGTAAAAACCCATTTGCAGTTAATAATAAATAATATCTTATTTAATTCCAAGCATCCAACTGTATAAAATTAAAAGCCCCCTCGGGAATGGTTATCGAATGTCAAAGTTGTTTTTATTAGATGAGATTCTCTTAACTTGTACAGGAATACTGTTAAATTATCAAATTATTATGAATTGAGCTCGTCAGAACTAAAGTGACAAAAGTATTTTTGTTATAATTTGGGCTATTTCATCTCATAACAAATTACATTACCAGCTACAGGGAAAGGCTGTATAACTCAACATTGGTGTGTTCATGACACACGAATTTAGCTCTCATCCCCTCAATTATACATTTGGAGAACTATTTACGACCATTTTAATTTATTATCCCACAATTTGGCTAGAGGAGTTAAAGGAACTAAGTAGGATTTGAGGCTCTCGCCGTCTTCTGGATCGTTGCTCTTCGTAGTCTGGTAAAGTTTATTGACGCTTCAGAGCTACTTTCTGCCTCCATCACCAGGGCGATGAGCCCTGATACCAGACTACATGGCGCTACAACCAAGCCAACAGTCATCTTCGAGTTGAAGAAAGATAACGAAATAAGTCAAAGGATAGCCAATCGCCTGTGCGAAATTCTAACTTACAAACTCTAGAATATTTTTTTCTGACAGAAAATCGATAGAGAATTAAAGTTTTATAACGAAGGGGCGGACGTTTCTGCCAACAGCACAAGCGATGTTTCTTAAAACGTGAAATATAAGTTACTCGCCGTCATGAAAGGATATACGGGGCGAAAACGCATTCCACTTTAATCTCTGCATTACTTGGTCGCCGTTGGTGTGATGGACACTTACTCCATGGAGTCGAGTTCTTCCTCAGAGGCCAACAGTCGCTGAGCCACTCAACAAATTCCCATTTATGGAACTCCAATGTTCATTACCATATTCACAAGAGCCCGCAACTTATCCCTGTCATCAGCCAGATGAATCCAGTCCATACCACCCCATCGTACTTCTCTAAAATCCATTTTAATATTATCCTCCCACCCACGTCCTTCCCGCTTACCCACCAAAAATACTATGCACTCCTCTTCTCTCTCACGCGGGCTACATGCCTTGCCCATCTCATGCTCCTTGACTTGGTCAGTCTAATTATTTTTGGCGAGGTATACAACTTACGAAGCTCCTCATTATGATACTTTCTCCAGCTTCCTAGTATTCCATCCCTCTTGCGTCCAAATATACCCTCAGCACCCTGTTCTTGAACACCCCCAGTCTACGTTTCTCCCGTAGGGTGCAATGGACACAGCCTGCTTTAATGGCAGGGAAAGATTTCCCCATATCGATTGAACAGGAGGCTGAGAGGTCTTCAGAAAAATGAATGCGCTTATCGGGAATCGAATCCGGATCGCCTCATCTTAGAAGCAGTCACGGCTAGCCGACAAGGAGACGCTTGGAGGGAGGGCCAACATTTCGCCCTAGAAAACTAGGAAGTTACAAAATGTCACAGTGGGCCTGTCCTTAGATTCTTGTTAGGACTACTCAGGACCTTCAAATCTCTTACAGATAAAATAATTTTCAGGAACAGGACAGGTTCGAAAGTCTCCAACAAGAAAAGTACCACCTCCATCTTCATAAGTGAATATGAAGGTAGTGGTTTCCTAGTAACCATTGATAACCATCAATGACCACATGGTGTGGCAACCCTTTAGATCACGTTATAAACTTCCACCAATCTGTAAACCTCAAAACTCCGTCCATTTCTTTATTTGTTTATCGACGTCTGTTTCAACATCAGCAGTCAATAAGTATCTGCTGTGGCAGTTAAGTACGGACGTCAACACACTTGTCATTCACAGAAGCTAGGCGATTTGTGCATCGAAAATTATTAAAATAACTCCAAATGTCCCAGCTGGGATCGCTACAAAATAGGCAGAGAAGTGGGGAAGAGAACTAACCCTGTACGTATCGGGAATCGAAACCTAGCCGTCTAGCTGCTGGACAGTCACGTTGCTGAGTTATCCTACCTCACTGTTTCCTACAAAGTGCAGTTTGACTTGAGTTCTTTCAAAAGTTATAGCACTGTCTATGTTGCATAAGATTATGTTATTATTTACGATCAACTCACCAGACGTGTATGTCTGCAGCTTCATCCGAGGCAACTATGACTCACACCATGCACCACTTGTGTCCGAGGCAACGTCCAACTGGAATAATATCTCAGCTGAATAGAAACAGTACACACAACACACCACCAAAACTGCTACAAAACAAACTCCTGTCAAAGTGCGTAATGCACTGTCAAGTGCAATTATTCAGGTATAAAACAATTAATGGAAAGATAAGTGTCTGTCTTTCCTCCCCAAACCTTGTCACAAGCCGGAATGAGGCGTTCCGTGCAACGCAGTGCTGCCAAGCTTGCAGGAGGACCCTAGTTTTCCACCGACTAAAGTCTTGAAATGGTGGGGGGAGGGGTTATTGATCGACCAATGACGAATCCCGGAAACTGATCCGTCACAGGGAGTCACGCCCAGCGGAACATATGTAAAAGTCGACAAAAAAGCATGTCTTCCATATACAAGGGCTATAAAATGTACTCAGTAAAATGGGGTTACTGATATGGGCAAAGGGTAACTTATTTCTTTACTTACTTCATTGCGATTTGTCAATCGATTAGTTTATACATTATCGAATGGTCGGAAGGTCGTGGATTTGCGCCAACCGGCGTTAGGAGCACGAGGGTAAACGCGCTTTTAACCTTTCACATGCTGAATTTAATTTCTCTTCCGTGAGGCTAACATGTATCCTAAATGAATAAATATGCAAATAATGGCCCAAGTTTGTAATTTTCAAGAAGGGAAAAAAACTGTTGCAATCACATATTCCATACAATATTTCACATGGTTAATTAGCTATAGCCAACAAAGACAAATACAAATTTTGTGCAGTCGTTATGCTGTTTTACAGTCCACAGCAAATGCATTATGAAAAATTAACAAAGATAACATTTTTTCAAAGATGTATTATCACACCTCGGAGGATTGCACACTCACCACACTGGTATTGTTGGCAGCACGAAATACGTAGACGAACGAACTAATGGATGCTGATAATTCCATAAGCCTATCTTTCCTTATAAAATAAAAATGTCAATTAAAATACACCCATTTGCTTTCCAATTATGCTGTAATTTCTAGAGAATTTGGCCGAACAAAGGAAATAAATGCAAGACAAGCAATTTTTCATTGTTAGTGTTAAACACAAAATCTATTCAGAGCTGAGGAGAGTTGGTGTTTCTAGCGAAAGTCTCGCCGACTTATAATTCAACCTTATATTCACGCAGTGTTAACTTGGTCTCACAAACGAGACTGTAAACCGAGTCACGACAGAACAATCATTACTTCTTAACAAAGGAAATGTCACTATCTAATTAAAAATAATGGCGGTATAACCACGACGAGGCATATTTTAGAAGTAGCTACTTTTTTTCATTTTTAATTTTCTTCCAGCAACTACAGACCTGTAACTTAGTCTGCTCTGAAAAGTAACCCTACGTATTTTAAACAAAGGTTTCAATCTGTGAATAATATGATAGTTTTCCAATCTGAATGGTACATAAAGACATTAAAATTTATGACGTAAAAAAACTTCTTTAGTGGCGCTAGAATACTTTGATTTGTAATGTACAATGCGAGACAGAGTTCGGCCCTTCTCTAAATACATTTGGCGATTGTGTTATAGTCTATAACGCGAATTTGGAGACGGCTGTCATCTGGGCTGTAGCGCCATGTAGCCTAGTAGTTTACCGACGTTCAAAAGGCCCTTACTGCCTCCATCATCAGGGCGATGAGACAGAAGGCTGTCGCTTCATTCCACATCCCTGCCATTCATCATTTACCGCCATCCTAAAATTCAACGCTGAGCTGTGTGAGTGATCAATATCTGGGGGAAAAGTCAATTAGCCATATTCAGACAGACTACAGGAGATCCCAAGTAAGCAGTCAGCGAATCGCAATCCTCCACAAAAACAGAACGCGGTCAAGCGTCGATATTCCAAGCAGTATTCGAATTCTGTAACACGAGGTTCGAACAGTATAGTGCCGAGAACCGCGTTCTGTAACACCCTCAGTCTGTATTCTCACTCACGAGAGACCAAGTTCCACGTCTGTATACGTAGAGATGCTTACATACGTTGTGCACCAAATCCTTCAATCATAGTAGTGAAATTTGATATGACAAGGTTGGCAAAGGATACGATGTGTTCGTTGTTGGGAGGGATTGTGCGACGGACTTCCGCTTGAGCCGTGGATATTTCACTGAATAAAGATACTGCTCTGGGTTATGAAGCCGTGACACCGACGTTTTGGAGAAACACGCTGTGTTAATCTTCAGACCTAATGACGGAGACAGGGTGCGTAGGAAAGCCTCAGACAGCACAACTAAGTGAAGTTTCCCATGATGACGTCACTACCCTGCCAGACACACCACCCACGCAAACCTGAACTGTTATTGCATGAATTTCCTAACTTGTTCTTATTCATCCTTCATTGAATGGAGAAGCATTAATGATGTCACCTTCAAAATAATTTAGATGTATGAAAAATTGTTTTGGCCTGTATCTTATGCACCTCTACACTAAACTCACTTCTACTCTGAATATGAAGGCAGTGGGTTTCCCAAAAGTTATGATAACCACCCACAGGAATACTTGGTGTGATGATCCAGAATACCTGAATCAAAACTTTCACCACCATGAAAACCTGAACTCCGATAAAAACACAACCTGTTTACAAAATATTATATTATATTATTCACTGTACCCTACATGCCCTACCTCGTTGGCCACATTCAGAGGTCTTTCTTGTCCTTCAACATATCTTTACTCGTGTTTTCTCTAAAACTCATTTGTTACACTGAAACAAATTTCTTTGATTACAGTTTGTCTATATTCTTAAAATGACTTAGCAATTTTATGTATGGAGCCCTTCTTATATTAAAACACATGGCACACCCTTGAATATGGCACGCAGAGGCCGAAACACTTAAGACGGAGCAAATAACGCAACATAACAAAGTCGCTTCTGACAATATTTTAACAATCTATACCACCAAAATATCATCGCATGAACAATTTAAAATTCAACAAGTAACTTGCAACTTGTTTTATTAATATTTTAGTATATCACCATGAGTTCATAATGGTAATAAATATTATAATACATATTAAACTGGTATATCATTCCTTATTAATTCTAATAAGGTACAGACAACCTTCCTAATATGCAGATTAACACAAATATGACAATGTTAATTATCCATAAGGTGAGAATGCAGGAAGTGAAATACATAACAACCTACTTCCTTCTCTTCTTTTTTACAGCAAGATACCATGGAAAATGCTGTTCGTTACAGACGACACGCACAAATCTTCAGACGAAGAAATGTGGCAATTATTTCTCTGATTCACTGAACGAGCATCTTCACAAAACAGTTTTACCTAAGCTTGAAGCAGCTTAGTGCACCGAGTGTCGGTGTTGATTTTTCGGGTCAGACAGAATAAGTACATGACAACAGTTTGTGTAGTAATACGTAAATATTTAAGTTAAAAAAAAACAAATAAAACAAATTTTACACAATAAAAAGATAATGGGTTTAAAATTAACATAACAAATAAGATTTCATAACAACCTAACAAGAACATCGATCTACAAGTTATCTTTGAAAAAAGATACTTTTCTCACATCAATATTCATTCACATTAACTCTTGTTCCACAATGAGAATTCAATTCCATTTCTTACAAAAATTCACAACGTACGCATTATATTCCATAATGAAATTACTGACTAGAATCTTTAAGCAGAACCGTTATAGAGAGGACACCCATTTTAGACGTAACCAACTAACGACTACATTTCATGAATTATCAATGAAACACTAAGGGGTTTAAAGAAACTGTAACAAAAAATCTAGCTGCTAATATACATCTTATATTTTTTAATTTACATATAAACTCATATTTATATCACAAAATCAAGGTCTATTCATTCGAGACATAGAAACATTTCTGAATACAAAAAATGATTTGCATATCATCACCTATACCTGACAAACCGATTTGCAAAGTTCACAGAGAAAAAAGCGTTCTCAAAACATCTTCACTTTCTCCGACATATTACCATGACATAAATCCTTCTAACCCATTGTGTCCTAGTACCTGATCCAAACTGCAGACACGACGAACAATTATCCTACGGCTCAGACTAATTGGCCTTTTTTTAAGTAGTCTCAGTCCTAAGACTATTTATCTTTTTAAGTATTTGTGATCACTTAGTACTTTCAGATACTTTCAACAGTTTGTGTGTGTTCGGCGGACATCGCTGTATTATGACGCGAGTCGGTTTTCTAGCATATAACCGGCTTTTGGGCGACAGCCACATTGAATGTTTTGTTAACAAACATTTTGGTAAAGATCACAGTTGCTATTTTGAAGGCGGGTGTATGGCGAAACCAGTTCTGAAGGCCTTATAGTTTTTTTCTTATCTCCATGCCCTTTTCCTATTCAAATGACACACAACATCATCAGTTGACAAATAACAAAGCTTAGCTTTAGAGCTTCATCAACGTTACTTTTGAATATTTTTGTGTACGGCCTAGAATAACTGCCTATATTATAAAACGTGTACTCAGTCCAACAGAATAGCAATTCTGTTCACTATATACATGGTACAGTACCATGGGATTAAGATGTATATAAGATATGGTGGTATATGAAATTTGGCATGTGCTCTGGAATGAAATAGTGGCAAAGCTCCGACAGCCACGTCCCGGCCGTGATTTGACATCACACCCGCAGAACAGGGCTGTTTCCTGATTGCTACTGACATTATCTGAACTATGAGAATTTGGGACTAAAAAACATTAAAAAAAGATCACTCTGTATTAAGTTGAAGTTACTTGACTCCTGTGATTAAATTTTTGCATCAACTGAAAAATTAGTCATTTGTTGAAATTACCTACCAGCAAACGGTGGAATATAAACGCACATTTGATTATCATTTGTGGTTGTGTATATTCATGGTGAAATGATATTCCTGTAAAGCAGGAAATCAGATCATCCTCCCAAAAAGAGACACTGGTTGACTAATATGGGGCAGCCATATGCGTATGAAAAGGCTGTGTTTGCAGATAAAATTTCTGTAAGCATAAAATAATGCATGATAACATTTAAAACAGGACACAACGGGTTAAATGTAAGTACACACACAAGCAATACATGTGCCAACACTGTGTCCAAGCAGCAAGAAGTATTAGCAATGTAACTGTTGGATATTTTATTTTGAAGAAAAACAAACTCCATTTTGAACAGGTTGTGTGTGCTGTATTAGCATTATGTATATTTGGTTACAAAAAAGGAATGATTAAGGAATTCATTTTCTGTCTAGCGAAATCTAACTGTTCCAGAACGTAACGGCATCGTGCCAGAAATAGCGATATTTAGTAGCATGCTACTGGGGAAAACAATTTATCACAGGACTGTGTTTCTGTACTTTTAATAAACATACTCACTTTGATATCCAAAAAGCCCCTGAAAATCTCTTAAATAATTCTCATAAGAAAGTTTAATATCTATTGGAAGTTGCATTAATTAAAATCTTATCCAAAATATATAAATGGCCAAAAATTTTCATAAAATCATGAAAAACTGAACAATTTTGAAACTGAATTACAAACTGAACTCTGTAAATGCTCGAGTCATCCATGCTAAATTATAAATTTGAAATTTATTATTTGTGATGTAGTACACATCACATAAACAGAGCTCATAAAGTAATGGACGGATGGCATTAGAGATGGCAGGACTTGTTACTGCCGTGATCAGAAACTGATGATATTTGTTCAAACATAACAAATGCATTGTCTCCCACATGTAATGAAGAAAATAAAGTAAAATCAGATATTTCCTCCGGTACTTATACTAAAACCAAAGTATAAATTGCACTTAAAATGAAACCACTAAAATTATCAGAACAAAGTGGTTTAAATGTTGTAGCAAAATATGAATAAAGTATTCGGAATTACATGCCACTCAGATGAAGTACATAGACACATCCCATTTTACATGGTAGTCGCAATTCACAGATGTTCTGCATAACGCAAAAGCATAAATTGAAGACTTTATTGCACATACTCATTGTTAAAACTGCAGATATTTTTCAGTCATAAATTCTATTAATTAAGAAAAAAAATTAAGCTGTCCCACTCCACACCATATAGGCACTTGGGGGAGAGGAGTTATAGCTCCTACTCATTCTTAACCTCGACACTAGATTGGGATGAGTGGTCAGCATCATACCCTAGCCACACTCCCCCCCCCCCAAATAAATAATCCCAGTACCCATTGGATAGGAGGCTGGGTGGGCCCGAGAGTCAGTTTGGATGCAGAGGCTAGAGGAAAAATCCTCTGCCCCTGTCAGGGATCGAACTCCCACTGTCCAGTCCATAGTTCGTCACTATACTGACCGAGTTACCTCGATTCCGGTGATTACATAAGAGTTTAATTATATTGTAATCATTTAAAAACAAATTTGAACATAAGTACACCATAAAATAAGTACTTCACATTACATATCTGTTAATGTAAAATGCTTCTGCAGATCATCACTTAGTGGACTTATATTAAGAAAGTTGGAGATTAATGGAGTATACTTGGAGGAGCAAACAGGAGTAATGTCACGAAACCGATTGTTTACATTCCACTTTCTAATAAATCACCGCAATAGTCATAATACACCTATTATTTTTACATCACAGAAGACCAAATAACCAAACAGGAATAAACAAACATTGACAAAAACCCCTTCTGTGTCTAAAAGTCAGAAACTGTTTTCACGAAGTTCTTCTTGTGGAATTGTAGGAGTAAAATTCTATTTTGGCGAAGTCAACAGAGGCTTCCTCTAATTCATGGCCTACAATTGTACTTACGATATCGTGGGAGTTAAATATTTTTTGTAATTTAGCAACTACATTGTACAGAGCGGAGTACTCCTAAGGACAAAAGTAGTACATACACAAATTTATGCGTAAATAGAAGGAAAAGTGCCACAATACGATGTTGATTCTTTGGCAGATAGGTGAAGAGACTGTGAACACAGTCTCCAAAATCAGAATATTTTACTATAAGAAAATAAAAATTATAGAAACTATTTGCAGTTATAAAAAGAAATACCCACATCACCACATACACAAATGTACGTTTTACTTCCCCCCCCCCCCCCCCCCCCACCT
>NW_019060188.1:2234-24024 GCF_000696155.1 Zootermopsis nevadensis
AGTGACTTCTCAAGACTTGGGACAAGTGACTTCTCAAGACTTGGGACAAGTGACTAATCAAGACTTGGAACGAGTGACTTCTCTAGAATTGGGACGAGTGACTTTTTAAGACTTGGGACAAGTGACTTCTCAAGACTTGGGACGAGTGTCTTCTCTTGGGAAAAGTTTTGGAAAAAGTTGAAAATTTCAAGTTTCGATAAATCAAAAAAGTGTCTGAAAAGGGCACAAAACCGAAGATTTTTGGAAATTTTGAAAAAACTGTGAAAGTGAAATTTTGGTTTTGTGCACTTTTTTGACAATTTTCAGCAATTTTTGTTTTTTTTTGAAAATTTTCAAATTTTTCAAAATTTCTTTCAAAATTCTTAACACCTGATGCCTTACAGAACCGATTCCTGGCGGACTGTTTCTGATGTACTCTCTCTGACGAACGCGGTCTGAGCCTCAAGGACTCTGCTGTGAAGTCTCTGAAAAGCCCAGATTCGGGAGACAACACGTAAGGCAGAGACTGAGACGGGCAGAGACACGCTCTGTCACACATCGAGTCCTGTAGAGGCCGCTTGATGCAGAAACCGAGGCAGTGAGAGGCAGTGAGCAACCTGGTGAGATAGTTTAGGTTAGGTTAGATTAGGTTAGGTTAGGTTAGGTTAGGTTAGGTTAGGTTAGGTTAGGTTAGGTTAGGTTAGGTTAGGTTAGGTTAGGTTAGGTTAGGTTAGGTTAGGTTAGGTTAGGTTAGGTTAGGTTAGGTTAGGTTAGGTTAGGTTAGGTTAGGTTAGGTTAGGTTAGTTTAGGTTAGGTTAGGTTAGATGCCGAGTCCGGCAGACACCGAGGCTGGCATACATCTCTTGGTGAGAGTTTAAAAAAAATTGAAAATCTTAAAAATTTTCGGAAAATCAAAAAATGCTGGAAATTGTCTGAAAAGCGCACAAAACCGAAAACTTTTAAAAAATTTGAAAAAATGTTGAATGTGGAATTTTTCAAATTTTTTGGTTTTGTGCGCTTTTTGGACAATTTCCAGCATTTTTTGATTTTTCGAAAATTTTCAAATTTTTCAAAATTCTTCCCACCTGATGTCTTGCAGAACCGTTCGCTGTAGTACTGTTTGTGTTGCACTGTGTCTCATACGAACGCGGTCTGTGCCTCACACGATCTCTGACATGCCGTCTCTGAAAAGCCCAGTTGCGGCAGACAGCACATAAGGCAGAGACCGAGACGGGCAAAGACATGGTCGTTCACACATCGAGTTCTGCAGAGGCCGGTTGATGCATACACTGAGGAAGTCAGCAACCTGGTGAGATAGAGGACGATTCCGGCAGAGACAGGGTGAGGCTTTCACCGAGGTTGGCATGCATCTCTTGGGGAGAGTTTTGGAAAAAAATTGAAAATTTTCGAAAAATCAAAAAATGCTGTAAATTGTCTGAAAAGCGCAGAAAGCCGAAATTTTTTTAAAAATTTTGAAAGTGGAATTGTTTTCGAACTTTTCAAAATATTTGTTTTTGTGCGCTTTTTGGACATTTTGCTGCATTTTTTGATTTTTCGAAAAATTTATAAATGGTTATAAATGTCATTAAATGCGAAAATAACTAAAAATATTCGATATTTTCGAAATAAAGTTTGAAAAACGAAGCAGAGACACTGATTCACAGACTACCTCTAGCTGAGACCGGGTGAAGCACGGGCCGTATCAAGTAGAGCCGTGTGGAGCACAGACCGAGATCGTAAAAGACCGGGAGAGGCTGAGAGTGTGGGAGAGACCTGCTGCATTTTCCGTGTACGGAAGAGATCATTTAAGATAGGGTTCGATTAGGGAAACCGGATGCCTGCCAGAACCAGACTCTATAGGAACGGAACTATGCCTCAAGGTGTCTCTGATGGACACGGTCTTTCTCGGACACTGTGTGCACGGTCCGACCTCTGTAAGACCCTTAACTTTGCCGGGTCATCTCTCCAAAGACCTGGTTCTACAGAACGGATGATGCACAGTTCGAGTCACGCAGACACTGGGTGAGGCTGAGACCGAGTCAAGCTGTGACTGGGTGAGGCAGATACAGAGTCTGGCAGAGGCCGTGTCCGTCAGAGACTAGATCTGAAATGGATAGAGTAGGTTCAATTTTGAAAAAAATTTCGAATATTTCAAAATTTTCGAAAAATCAGAAAATACTGCAAATTGTCTGAAAAGCGCACAAAATCAGAAATTTTGGAAAAAATTGTAAAAGATTTTTAAGTCTTATTGTGACGCAATGGTATTTATCTACATTTACACCATCAGTGAATAGTTGTTTTATTGTTGAAAATCTGATACTGTAGCAAGAGTACCTTTCTGCAGAATCCACCACACAGCTGGGACTCATTCACTTTTTGAGTAAATTCTTGTTTTAAGGGGTTCACCAATTCGTTAAGTACATCCGTTGTATCTCTTTCTGATTTCACAGTTTCGGCTTTGGTTAAGTTATGACTGCAGTTAGTAGGAGTAGTTTGCAAAACTTCCACTGAATTTGAGCTGAGACACGTCTGAAGACGGTGAGAAGGCTACTCCTAGGAGGCCGGCCGCTGATGCAGTTCTGAACTGTGCAGTGTCTTCAAGAACAGCGTTAGACAGCCGCTGTGGCAGGGGCAGTACATTGGCAAACGCTGACTGAGCAGGCAGTTGGTGCAGAGAGAATGAGCTGCAACATCAAAATTGATATTGGCATATTGCTCAACTTTTCTGCACAAAATGTAATTTCTTTGCGGCGAGAGTAAAAGGAAAACGGTAGCTTTTGGAAACAAGCCGCGTAGGATGTTTAAGATATTCAGCGTCTCGGCAAACACTGAGTTGCCATCTTCAGGGTGAATATCTTTGAGAGAATTAGGAAAAATTAACATAGATTATGCGTTGGAAAGTGAATGAGAGGTGAAGGTGTGATTGGAGGTAGAGAGAAGCTGTGTGCTGTCCAACAGGAACTAGCATATGACGGAGGAAAAAACATGATCAAAATAGTTGTAGGCACAAGGTGGACAGGAAAAGAAGTGATGTAGTTTGTCTTTGCACAGAGTATTTGGTGGCATTGTCAAGACTTCAGGATCTTATCTCTGAGGTCATTCCGAGCCGAAAATGTCATATGACCATAAGTTCGGTTCTCAAATGTTACGTAGCTATGGATAAAAATTATAAATAATTTTAACCACACAAAATACGATAGAGGATGCCCCTCCAACGTGGCAGGGTACCCCACACTTCAGTCTACACGTGACAGAGTACCTGAATGAGCAAATCCGTGACTGATGGGCTGGTCGGATGATCCTCCGGATTGGCCACTTAACTCATCGGACCTCATTTCCCCTAGATTCCGATGCATTGGGCTACATGAAAACATGGCGTATTAACGCAAAGTAAACAGAAGAAAGGAACTACGATGTCGAATTTTTTATGCAGAAAAATTTAAACTACCTTCATGTTTTAGGTAAAATTCAAATTATATTGAATTTAAAACATCCATAGTACCGTAGTCGTTGAGAATAGATGTTACAGAAGAACTGGCGGAAGCCTTGGACACGCTTTGCTGAAAATGTTTATCTCGGATTTCAGATCTAGACAGCACTCCAGAGTTACGTAAACGTCCTGTTTGAGTTTTAATATTTAATTTTATTGTAAGTGAGTATTAAAATTCGTTCAAGTCGTTCACTTCTTAAGTCAAGTGCGCTTTGAATTAATAGTATAATCCTTATTTATTTTCTATAATTATGACTCACCCAAATGCCAAAATATTCGACAAAATGATGTAAGGTAGACACACGGTTCACAATACTGAGTACAGGTCAAGATCTTTGACCTTATCCGCGATGTTACTTATGATGATAATATTGCAACTTCAACCATCACAAATTTACTGTAAAGTAATTTGAAATAGTTCTGTCTCCCCTCTGTAGGGATACTAACCTTCTTAAATCAGCTTCTGGTACAGCAAAAGGGGAATTTGATGGCACAATTTGCGTCTCATATTTAAGTTTTCTGTCTCCTGTCGGCTTTACTTTTATTTGGAGAATATACCTTTAAAAAATGTGTGCGAAAATAAGCATAAGTTCCATGAAAGACGCATATTTAATTCAATATTATAAAGAAATCTACATTTTGTTATAAAAATTGATTAGCGTAGCGCGGTTATTTCCACAGAATTTTTTGCACGTCTCTAATAGCCACGAAAGTAAAATGAACGCCTTCAATATAGTTTATACATTACAGGCCTATAAAATGTAAGGATAAAGTCGTGTGCATCTACACGTATTACTTATATTATTATTATTAACTACACTGAGCACAGTTATTCTTGAGAGAATGATAGTTAGCTTCCGCTTTTATGAAACCTAGCGTTTAATTACTTTGTTCACAAAACCTACCACTGGACCCTATCTTTAGCCTAGTCAATCCAGCGTCCACGTTCAAACACTACTGAATTTTATTTTTTAATAATATTCTCCCATCTACTCATAAGTCTACCAAGTGATTAATTTTTGACTAGCTGAAGAACGCTTTGCTCCTACAGAATGCAGTTAGATACACTGCACTTCAAATTATAACGAAGAATTTTTACAAACAGTATACGAATTAACCCTCGTACAGTCATAAAGAGAAATATAATTGCTGCAGGTTTAAAGACCGGAGTTCAATCCCTGGTAGTGGTGGCAACTATTTTCTTCGCCACGAACCCTACGCCCGTTCTCGAACACAGATCTCCTATCTAATGAATAAATATATTGGAGGCTCTTTCTTAAGATTCTATTCCTCTCATTCTATTGTCGCAAAAAATACGAAAGGGCAAAACCTTAAAGCAAATTTAAGCCTTTTCTCCCTCCAGAAATAAAGTCTCTTATTTCTACCGCCTACTTATCTATTAGATTTCCTATCTCTCTCCTCTTCTGGCTTCAAATGTTTAAACAATATCCATAAGGCCTAAATTTTTAGGTCATGAAATAACATGTCGGGCAGATGAGCTTCCGCCAAAAAATTACTTCATAAATTCAGCAGCTTTTGCACCTACTTTCGGTTGATGGGGGCAGAAGGCAGGGGCCCTGTTGTCCCCTGTACCAAATTGAAACCCGCAGGGTTGGTGACCTGCAACCGCAGACCTTGTATATGAGTGCCCACAGGTTGATACAGTTGTTGCTGTTGTTGACTGTCAGCAAGGCCAATTCCGCTGGGACCGAAACCGAAAGTCTGAACCTGAGCGCGACCAGTGGCCAGGCCTACCATGACCATAGCAATCATTACCACCAGCTGCAAGAAAGAAGCAAAAGTCTGCTATAATTCAAAATGTTGAAATACAAAACTATAATTAGCAAATTATTTATCGATATGAAGTTCTCATGGCAGTGAATATTTTGATGTTGGTCTTCTGAGCTGTAACGCTGTGTTGACTAGTAAGGAGTACCAAAGTTACTGAAGAACATACAGCTTCCATTTTTATAGACGAAGACAGTCAGTATGTTCATCTGTAAAATTCCCATTCCATTTAAGTCCACACAACTGTACAGCCCAGAAGACCAACATCGATACATTTGTTAAAATAACCGAAGACCTGGAAACATGTTGGCTAACTCAACATGTTGGAAAATCTGAAACAACAAAGAAATGTAAGTTCATTATCGGCCTAGTGTGTTTATCATACCTTTACTATTTTTGTAACTAGATCAATTGGCTATCTTTTAACTAAAAAATCCTGTCTTAATTGAATCATAAACCTACTAAACATTATGCAAGAGCCTTGTAAGAACAGACAAATGGTCCTTGAGACATTCATTACAGATCTTGCGTGTTTCCACACAGATGTGGAACATAATGTTAGTTGTGTAGTTGTTAGCTAACTTGTTATAACTTTAATTTGGGTCAAACTGCGTTCAACCCAAGTATGTCGCCCTTGCCGTTGCACCACGCCCCGAAGTATAACTGCAGCATTCAGACACCTGACAGAATGTAGCGTTCCACATAAAATGTCCTCTTTAAGAGCTGAGGGGTATTTGTAACTCAGTTTATATTCCTTCTATGTATTTGTATATTATGCTACTGAAATGACATTAACAACAATAATTATTATTATTATAATTATAATAATTGTATTAATAAATCTCTATTCCTTTCATCACTAAAGAAATAATGGTTATCATCACAAGTCAACAAAGAAAAATACAGGGAAATTTCACATCAAGTGCAGGATTCGAACCAGCAAACACGTCAAGCACACGACCTATAAACATGAAGCTGTGTTTCTTCGTCTTTGTTTGTGGT
Organism: Zootermopsis nevadensis; assembly: GCF_000696155.1. The sequence continues at coordinate 8,494 of NW_019060188.1, forward strand.
GGTAGAATGATTAGCACGCTTACCTCATATCTGAGATATCCCCGGCTCAAACTTCGAAACTTCGGCCCAGAGACCGGCTATCCTAACTCACATTTTTCGTGATTTTCCTCAGTCCCTCCAGACAAATTCTGAGAAAGTACCATAAATTAGCCACGCCCACCTTATTCCATATCCTTTGAATTCATCATTAATTAATCATCCTATAATTTGACGCTTTTCAGTCAGCTACTGACAGAGTTACCAAATAAACTGCTACTACTAATACAAGTCTTCAGCGAAGTCATCTTTAAATACCACGTTTCCCGTTCCTTTTGAATGATTTAATTTCTTGAAAAGTATTCCATACTTTTTATAAGGTATAAGCCTATTTTGACCCAGCAAAATACCTTCTGGGTGTCGTAACAGTACAGAACGTTTCGATTATTTTGAGCTTTCTGTAATTTTTTAGTTCTTTTAGACCTACTGTTAACATTTTAATAAAAAAATTTGTACTTCACTAACACTAACACTATACGGGTTGCACGAAATCTATGCTTCTTCGGAAACAAGACAAAGGAACGAGCTAACTTACTGTGTAGTCCATTGCAGCTGATACGCGTACTAAGTGCGTTAAGCAGAGTGGCACATGAAGAAAGCCTTTACTGTTTTATATATGGAGGAAATGCTCATCCGCTTTCCTTACAACGCGCTCTGAATTAATAATAAATGACTTATTGGCAAGCCATACAACTTTCTCTCATTCACACATCCCCTTGGCAATGCTGCTACAATTGCAGCCAGCATAGCTTCTGGTATTAACTTCTTTGTTTCGTGGTAAAACTGTTTTCTACTTAGGCAGACAGGTAGTTTGTTACTGAACTTCGTTAGTTCGTAAATCAGTTACGTTGTTTAGTTAGTTAGGTAGCCAGTAAGTCGTAAGTCGAAAGTAATATTTAATAAATATTTAGTAAACAATGTTTTTCTTGGTGCTTAATTAAGTACCATCCATACAGACTTACGGGAAACTTGAGCTACGCCTCCACGCATTCTTAACCGGGATACAAGACGGTTCAAGTTCATTAGTTGGTTACCTACTCATCTACTTGATTACGTACTAGTATAATATTATCACGTCATAGCCCTGATGATGGGGACAGAGATGATCCCTGAAATGTGCGTGATTTTCAACCAACTGACACGGCTGAGAGCCAGCGAAGACTTCTTTAATACTATTCGCCATGAAAGCGTCATATCATTCGGAAAAGAGACGTTTTTCACAAGAACTTTGCCCTAGCCGATAACGTTATAATTCCCTCTCAGGCCTCGTTTTCTCAGCGAACTTGCCAAATCTTTAAGTGGAAAAACCGAAGGACTCGGAGAGAAAACTGTCCCAGTTTCACTTTGCCTACCACAAATCCCACATGGATTTACCCGGGAGCGAACCCGGGCCCCCGCGATAAGAACTGGCGAATGACCTTAAGTTAGTGATTTGTATGGGACAGCTGTCTTCCAACTAGCAACATGTCTACAGTGCGAAATTATCACCGTTAGAGAAATGGAATTAGCCATCACGTACCCACCTAGTATCGACGAAAGTGGTGTCATGTGATGCTCAACTACGCGAGTCGCATATTCATGCCACGTCATCAAGGTAATTCGAGAAAAGCAACAGTTAATTGACCGGTTCTTAGGTTATTTAACGAACGAACATGGACTCAAACCTTAATGAAACAAGACATACATGCTTGACAGAAGGGTGCTTAAGAGAATATTTCGATCTAAGGCAATGAAACTGACCGGAAAGTCGAGAAAATTACATATAGAGGAGCTTCATAATTTATACTCTTCGCCAAATATTATTATGAGAATCAACAGAGTGAGAACGATATATGAACGCAGAATGAAAGCGAGAAATACATGTAAAAGTTTAGTCTGAAAACACGAAGGAAGGTCCAAGGAGACGTTGATGCGAATTTTTTTAAGTACAGGAATAACATTAAATGTATATTAGGGATTAGATTCGTCTGGTACACTACGTAATTTAGGTTAGGTAAGTCCGGATCTGGCGATGGTAGATTGTGTAGATTAGGAATTTCAATTAATGAGGCTTCCAAATTACAGGACAGAAGTCTTGTTCTGGGAAAAGCCACAAACGTATGCAGAATTATTGCAAAATTTATAAAAACAGAAATGAAACACGAGATAAATTTTTGAACGTACTTTATTTAAGAAATAAATTAAATAGTACAATTTAATATTTTTACATTTGAAGTGCGTTTCTTATGTCCCACTTAACGTGAGACCCGGCACGACAGCATGCCGCAGTAGCATCAAGAGAACTGACGGAACATGTGTTAGTCGCAACGCAGAACACGGCCAGCACATGCTAGAACGTGAGTTCCGAGTTACGTGACACTGTGTATTACGCTTTCCTAAAATGAAAGCAAAAAATAACATCCACGATACTGTAAGAAAAACCGTGGACATGGATGGAATTCTTGTGACTAAAATAATTCTGGAACCGAAAGTTTAAAGACGATGATGTGTATGCTTAGTAACCGTAAGTGGCTCCAAGGCCAGAGAAAGAAAGATGAGCTACTGCGGGAGCAGCAGAGTAGGCTACTCCGAGGGGAGCAGCGACTGCAGTCTTGGCTATTGCGGGAGTGTAGGCAGCTCCGTAAGCGAGTGCTGGAGCGGCACCATACGCTCTGTATCCGGCGCCGTATGCAAGTGCTGGGGCTGCTCCATAGCTCCTGTATCCAGCGCCATAGGCAAGTGCCGGGGCTGCTCCATAGGTGCTGTATCCAGCGCCATAAGCAAGGGCTGGGGATGCTCCATAGGTGCTATATCCAGCGCCATAAGCAAGGGCTGGGGCCGCTCCGTAAGTTCTGTATCCGGCGCCATAGGCAAGTGCTGGGGATGCTCCATAAGTCCTGTATCCGGCGCCATAAGCAAGTGCTGGGGCTGCTCCGTAAGTTCTGTATCCGGCGCCATAGGCAAGTGCTGGGGCGGCACCATACGCTACAGCTGGAGCGGCAATTGCATGGGCTGCGGGAGCATAGGCCAGCGCGTCGTTGCTGATACGGGTGTCATACTTGCGGACGCTGGAGTAAGGGGTGTCGACGGCCTTCGAGTACTGAGAAATTACGTTGTTACCACCGAGGCCCTTGACTGTGCTCTCGTGCGTGGAACCCACAGAGCCATAGTCGATGGGGGAGGTGAAGGTGCTGTACGCTGCAGGACCTCCAGCACTGGCCACGGCGAGAAGAGCAGCAAGAAGTAGGGCCTGATAACGAACCAGATCTTATCTAGAGCGACCGACAGTCTTAAAAACTTATATTGCCTTAGCTTGTAAAGAAATCCCCCCCGTCTTTTGTGAAACCCGATCATCAACAACAAGAAACCACTGAATTCTATTCTGAATCACCTGAAGCCAGTCTCTGGGCGAATGAATGGTCACGTTGCTATTATTTTAAGCTGTGTCACGTCTTGAGGGTCTTCTAAGGTATCGACAAAACACAGTTTCCATCTTTAGGGTGAATATGTGTGGGGGAGAGGGTTGAAAGCTTACTATAGACCAAGTAGTGAGTGACAAGTAAAATGTGAAGGATGTGATTGGTGGAACAGAGAAGTGGGATGCTATTCAATATTTAAAAGGCAGGTGATTGATGAAAATATCTTTAAAGGCCACATGGTGAGGAGAAGAGTGAATAAAAATGTTATAGTGACCACGTGATTAGGAGAGTGGTGGGTGACATGGATTGGAAGTGACCACGAGGTTAAGAAGGAGATGGTAGGAAAGTTATTTCACTCACGGGGTTCTGAGATGACTTTGCTCGAGAAGTTGAATAGATAGAAAGCGATGGAAGGAAGTTAGAGGGGGAAGGGAATGAGGAGAAAGTTGGTGAAGTGGAGGAGAGGTGAAGAAAAGATGATTAGTGACAATGTTGAGAAAAGAGATGATGAAAGAAGCTCTTTGACTGCCACGTTGCCAGTAAGTGTACGTAGGAGCGGAACTACACAGTTTCCAAATGAGTTTTTGCAGCTCGGAATTATATATGTTCGTCACTGTTCTCAATAGCTTTGATCATTGAACTAACATAAATGCAACATCATCAGTAACTGAATTTTGAGATAATAATGTTTAAGAACGTACATATTATATATTTGGTACAATATTCGTCGACATTTTATGAATACATTAATTTCAAACACAATTATTCGTAAACCAACATTTATTACTTTAATTAGACAAATTTCAACTGAATCGTTAGAAACCTTATGCTGCAATACAATATCTATATACAAAGAATAATTAAATTCTTTTCCTGATTTTCAGTTTTAAATATCATATATTATTCATTTCATTCTTCATAACACATTATTTAAGTACGGATTTTGTGTTGCTCGAACATAACCTCAAAGATGCTTACGATCGTCATGTTTTAATCGTTATATTACAAAAATATTTTACCTAAAATTTGTAAGCATCCTTATGATCTGTTTCTATATCAAATTTTAAAATGCCTTCCTCTCTGGTTCATCAGTCATTTAAAAAAAAAATCGGAGGCCAATTATAGGTATCATGGAGCTCCCTTGTTTCCAAAATAACATTTCAACAAAAATTGTATATTTTTGCACGATGTTACCACACATAATTTTGTGCATTTGCCGTCATTATCGACTGTAGAAAATTAAAAGGTGTACTTTCCATGGTATCCAATGGCACAAGTTTATTATCAAATTTAATAAAAATCCGTCTTATAGTTCTAGAGTTAAAATACATAGACAGACAGACAGACACGATTCGTCCTATATGCGTGCATTCGCGCTCATGCAAAAAGACGCACAAAGTCCTATTGGTCGGTTAAATATGACAATGATTATAATAATAATAATAATAATAATTCAATTCTTTGACGTGACCGTTTAACCAAAATTGTACCGCCAAGTCAGAAACACAACGAAACAACTGTATCACATTCGGACAACTAAGAGTAATTACCTTAAGTGACATCTCCTGAAGCTGTTTTCAAGTGGTTCTAATGAAACTTTACAGTAGATCTGTGCGCAGGAAAGATAAAAGGCATCGTTTTATACCCTGAAATAAGTTACGTAATTTAAAACGAGTTATCGTGAACAGCTTCCCTCTCCACGAATATCTGAACACGAGACCGTGTGGGTTTGGTCGAGGTACTGTATGTAGTCTGTCACTATTGTCTTTGAATATTGCATCCACTCACAGCAACAACAAACTAAGCGCAGTCAAAATAATCTGATTGATTTTTCTAGACAGGAACAATCACCTCGTTTCGACACAATTAGTTAGTTCATCAAGTAATTCCCGCCTTTTTAGGGGCAATGCAATGATCACAGAAACCTGTCCACGATTCAATTAAATCCAGTCCATATCCTTAATGCATATTTCTTGTTGATTTTAAGATCAACTTTAATATTACCCTCTTCTGGCATACTGTTCGAGCCAGTTTAGTTGGTGTCCGCATTCCATACCACTCATTTCGACTTGGCTCGTCACGGCTTGGTTTATGCAACGGGACGGCAAGGCAGATAGTAAACTTTCAAAAATTCTTCGCGGCGGTATTCCCTCCATTGTTTCGTGACACTACTTAAATTATGCGTTCAACGAGTCAATGTTATTTTGCAAGACAGTACTACGCAAAGCATGCGCACAGCGTACCTTACTGTTTCTTTTCTCCTGACACACCCTTTTACAACGCCTAAGTAAGTGACGTAGACTATATTAAATGTGTTAAGCTCAAATAGAATAGCAGGAAACGTAGGTAATTTATAAATGGGCAAACGCACAGAAACACACTGCGAGATCGATTTCTGTAATAAATTATGCCCGAGATGATTGAATGCTAGTCCGTCGCTCTGTGGAAACTGACGAGTCTACAACGATTCGTCTTCGTCGGTATTCCATGCCAAATACGGACTGGATATTGCAAGTGTTTACTAACCACTGGAATGATTTGATGGTCAATTATAATAAAATGATTTCAACATGTATTGAAAGCCTAAATTTCAAAATATAACAATGTTGAAATAGCTGGGAGTTACAGTAATAAATCGAATAATATTCACAAAGCGGAAGTTAAATCAGGGAAAATGTTTCCTAACATTAAAATGTCATACTTCCGTCTTCCCACATCCTGCCTATAAGATCAAAAATAAAAATTAATTCACCTGAAAGAAGAACACAGATTGAAGGTGTCTGAGAACAGTGTGCTGAAGAGGACATGTAAAGCGGTGAGAAGAGAGTATAAGTACCAAAAGAACGGAAAAATTACATATTGAGGAGTTTCGTGATTTTTTCTGGCATGCACTTCACCATGTAATACACATTAGGATGATCAAATCAAGAAGGATTAGATGGGCGGAACATGTGGCACGCATGAGGGCGATAAATGCATACGAGGACTGAGTCTTGTGAACACGGTAAATAAATTCTGGGTTACATAGAAGGCGGGAAATTCCCTGGCCAGATAAGAGAGTATCAGATTCTCAAGAAGGCTTCCACTCCACGTAGTTAGTTGATTAATGTCTTTATGCCAACGACGTCGCTTATTTAAAGTTGGTTTTATGATCCTGCTGGATTTAAGGATGTCTTCGACACTCCATTCGTTACATGTGTATGACGTCGATCAAGAACTGTCATAATATTTTAGGTCCATGTGTTTGGAAGAAACCAATTGTGCATATATTACGGCACTCTCCTGAAATTTTACGTTTATTGGCAGAAAATTCGGAAACCTTCTTTCAGGGTAAACGGCACTCCATTCGAAATTTTAACCAACTACTTTCGGATATGAAACAGCGGTATTAACATAGGCTAATATACCACAATACTGACGATAATAGGACGTAGATGGATAATATGAGATAAGAGTTTTGACAAAGTTGATTATATAAATTTATTCTCGTATAATATTAAATTAACTAAACGGGAATCGAACGGAGACGACAGGAATTAATTACCGTAGAAATTCTTGATGTCCGTGATCTAGAACCCTAATTACATATGTTTATCGAAATAATATGTATATGGAAATTCAAAGTAACGTTGTATTGGAATTAAAATCTTTCTGTCAGTCAATTATCACGCTTCTGTCGACTTCTGACTTGTAACGCCATGTAGGCTTCCTAGTAGACACCCCCCCCCTCCCCAAAGAACCATTAGTGTCTTAGCCACAAGCGCTCACGGTGTAACAACCAAGAAGATCAACATCGACGTCTTCACCGCCGTGAGAATCCCAACTCTCATATGACGCTTTTCTTCCCAAAGGCCTAAAACACAGTTAAACTCATAGAAACGGGTTCGCGTCCTTTCACTCTCGTTGGTATCCTGAGCTCCACCTGTGATTTTTCAATGACCTTTGCTGTTGAATTATAATCTTGTCAAAACAAATTATAAAATACTGAAGTACCTCTTTATCATGAACAGTGCTGAACTGGGTGAACTGCATAAAGCTATCAAAATGTGTGGCGTGCAAAAAATCCTCCAGTTCTAAGAAGACACATCACTGGACGAGGTACATAAGTGCAGAACATGTAACCAAACCCCCAACGTTCCTACGTCTCTTTAACTATCTTACAGATGAAACGACAACGGGTCATTGCTACTTTTATTTTGCTACAAACCGTAATGCACAATGTTGAGGCAAAATGTTATGAAGTCCTGGGTTCCAATTCCGTCTGTATTGTCCAGTATCTTCCAATGGGCATTAGATAACCTTAATAGTGACCCCAGTGTTTAATTAAACACAAAACCGTGAAAGTATAACACAACAAATTCTTAACTTTGGTACTAGATGTTCAGCTTCATGTTCCGGCTACTTCACCCCTTTGAAAGAGCCCCTGGCACTCACCGGTACTATTTACAAAACTGAATTACGATACTGTTTAAATAATTGATACATCAGGCATTTCACAATTTCAGTAAAAGTAATACATTCACACAAATTAACACCTACCTTAATGGTCAGCCATCGAAGAGGAAGTTAATGCAGAAAGATACGTTTAACACCCACTGACTCGACTGGCAAGTTAATGTAAACACCGTAAGGGATATGAACAGTCTGGCCAACATGCTAACATGAATGTCCATATAATTCCCAATATTCCCAGTTTATTCCCTCCCAAATTCCATTTTCCTTACCCATCATTTCTACCCTCACCCCACTACTGCTTCTCCATTTAAAGTGATCCTTTTCTCTCTGATTCTAAACAAGTTTCTCTCAAAGACCTGATGGTTTCACGGAGACAGAAATATATTTATCTTCATCTCGTCTCTCCAGCTCTTCAGCGTTACCAACTTCCCATGTTTAAACCGTTTCACATTTCAATCTGTCTGTGAATCCCAGCATCTCAGAACTCCAGACGTGTTTATTGGAAACGTGGGATGCCGGAAAAATGAGATCTGTAAACACGGGACCCTGGTAACACAGTACGTTTTAACAGCGTCCCGTTTCATCAGTGCCACGTCTTTCAACGGTCACGTTTCCAGTGTTCCATATTTCCAACATTTCAGGTTCCCTGCTCACCAGGATTTCATAACTTGAAGTTTCCAGGATCCAAACACCACATCTTACTTTAACTTACAATAGGTTAGATTACTGGTTAGCTTAGGTTAAGATAGGTTTAGGTGAGGGTGGGTTACGTTATATTAGTTTCTGTCCTATTTACAAAAACTGAAGTATGTAAAGGAAAGCATTGCACAGTCTTTACATAACTTTTAGTGTTACTGAATTACCCAAATAAATTTAGTTTTAATTTAAATTATAATTATCATATGCATATTTTGCACAATATTTTCACAGTTAACATCCTCTCAATAAGTTATAGTGACAAATTTAACCAATTCCATGGAGCCAAGTCTTCTTTTAAGGTGATAGTTGCTCAGCTAGTCAAAACATTACACTCCTTTTATGGAACCAGTTGGTTCAATATTATGACCTGCTGAATCATCAAAAACTCCTGTAAAACAAAAGATCATAACCTTCCTTCAATGAATATGAACAAGAAATCAGAAATACAATTATATGTCTGAAGTAAGCAATAAAAAACAAATGCCAGAAGGAGATGTCTGAAGCTGGAGTCTTAGGATTAAGTTTAACCACAAATAGAAGTGTCAGATAAATGACTAACATTCACAAGACAAAAATCATATATTGCTAAGCTATATCAGACATGTCATGGTTTACGAATGGTCTCATCCTGTCATGTCATAGCGATATACTGCCAAAATTAAACCACACCAAAATTAGAATCTTAACAAATGCCAATAAAAAATCATGAAGACTAATATACACATTCAAGAGCTCCAAAGACTACTGTATACATGAACTATATATCTGGGCTTATAGTTTTAGTATCAGCTGTACATCATGTATAAATTTACAATTAACAGCTCAAAACTCAGACTACTTCTTTAAGAAGCCTGTACATAATGAAGACCAATAAAGGAACTCTGAATTAATTTCAGATACCATATATTGTTACAAACATAATCTGCATCCCAAATTCTTTGGCTGCAAAAGTGATATAAGCAAACTGTACACCTTTATGTTTTAAAGATTAAATTTAAGATTGTGAGGTCAATCAAATCATTTAAGAATTGGAAATACATTAAATATAATAAGCAAATTAGATACAACAGAACACATTAGAAATATATTTGCAAACACATGTTTTCCTTTGTAGTATACAACAGAATATCTTAATGCTACAGTTTAATCACATTTTATAAGACATTAAAAATACATATTTTCTGTAACTGTGGAATGAAGCTTGCATTGATTATAAGTTTCTAATTCTTACTCATAATATGTTCTATTCATTATTCCCAGCAACTTCTTCCACCCCTTTCTCTCTTTTGGGCCATTCGGCTTCATCTCCATCCAAACTTTTGCTAACATCAAGAACGCTTGTGTCACTATCTCGTAGATTTGGTGCTGATGCATCCATTGCTTCATCATCCTCCTCTTCTTCCTCAACCTCCATTTCAAACAGCCTGACCTTACGACGACTTTCAGATAGAACAACTGCCACCTTTCGGGTGCCACTCACAGCAAACCTTGAAGCCACCATATTTTCCACAGGTCGAAGTGCTCCAGAATCCAGTAGCACACTGGCTTCAACTCGAGGAGCACGACTCAGGATATAAGTTGTCTGGTCCCCATTTTGTACAGCTGGGAGAGAAACTGACATTGCGGCTTCCAGGGCAACTCTCACAGGAAACTGGACAAATACTGCACCCCGGCTTTCTCCATTCTGCTCAAGGAGAACTGACATAACATCTTGCAAATAGAACTGAACATCCAATACCTTCATTGGTGAAGACCAGGACGATTCATCAACCCTCCTACCCTCTCCGCCTCTTAATGTCAGGGGGTTAAAGTATAAATTAACACATCTGGCTTCTGCTCCCTCCTCTGATATTAAGGGTTTGTCAATTGGTATTTCCAGAAGGTAAAACTCTTCTGCTGGAGAGGCAGAATCCAAAAAAGCTAACAGAAGCTTCCGATCATCCACGACATTAATGTGGTTAACCCTTGGTTCTCCTGTCTCAGGTATGTTCAAACATTTTATAATGTTGGACACTTTAAACAGTTCACCTATGGAGGTTTCTGGCTGACTGAATACATCATCAATTGCTTTCTTCAGGTGATTATGTTGTTGCACCAAAGACATTTTTCTAAAATGGGGAATTATTGATGGATGATTTGCAAGCATGCTATTTTCCTGGAGGAACTTTTTCCATGGATTGTTATCAGTATCAGGAGGAATTATCAGCTCTTGGTCAACTAAGTACTGACCAAGTTTTTCCAAATTAAATCTTGGTTTACGAGAACTTCCACTTGGAACACTCTCATCCTCCTGTTTTGCACTCACACCATCAAAGTTGTATAAGAAATCTCCTATAAAAGCCAAATCCTGTTGTGTCATTTTGATTATTTCTGCTGGCACACGCTCATCAGTCAGACGCAGAATCACAACATACAACCACCGGAAGAAGACCTTGTAGTTTTTCATTGAGTTATCAATAACATGCTGTACTTCTGCTGCTTTCACAAGGAAGGCACCTGCAGCTGTTAGTGATTTGGTTACCGTTTCCTCCTGTAAACCCAACATCTGATATCGATCAGTGCGGCGAGCCATGCCTCGCAATTCAGCCAAGTGATATGCTAAACTCTGACCCAATGAGTGTAAATGATTCAGAACAAGCTTTTGAATGTTTGAGTAGCTCAGTTCAATGGAGTGACCAAGCTTCTTAAGTCCTTTTTCAGTTAGATCCTGCAGCAAGAACATCTCAAGCTCATCTGATGGTATCCCAAACATCAGAAGATCCAAGAAGTCTGCAGACACTGACCCTTCAGGAACTGTAGCTGCATATGAAGCAAGTTTGGAATCCATCTCTAACAAAATGTTCTCCCAAGCCTCTGTGATTGAACACATGGTTTGAGACAGATTGCCAAGAAAACTAACAATATGGCCATGTTTCAGAGCTAAAGCATGAAGCTCTGGGGAATGAACTGCTAATACAGGAGTGTCAAACAAAACAAGGTAGATCTCTTTTCCCCCTTCTCTCTCCTCATCCCCTGCTTTCCAACATGAAAGTACAATAAATAACACATTCAAGTCATCAGATACATCTGCATCTAGAATACTACACAAGTGTCCGCCAATATGGCTATTCATATCAACCACTCCACAAGGAAACAATCCAAATATGCTTAGATACAATTTCCCAGTGTTTACTCCAACTAACAATATATTTATATGAGTCTGCTCTTTTATCTTTTTTGCATCTTCTGAGTTCTCCTCAATGCACTTGTTCATGGACCCAAAGCAACGTGGCATAAAAAACACTGTAGACAAGTAGTTGTTCGTACTGTCCTGTGTTGTATATTTCTTCGCAGTATCTTTCTGTTTATGGAGGAGACCAGACTTTGGATCCCTTGGATCTTTCTCCTGGACCCAATTAATACATGTGATCTCCCCATCAACATGGTTTGTATGCAGAGTTTCCTTGTTCTCAACATCAATCAGCAAAATATCACCTGGAAAAACATATCAAATATCAGAACTCTGTCACAATTTTAAGAATTTATTAGCTGTTTTTATATTATGATTATATTCTGGATTCTGGTAAAGCATGAATAGTATACTTGCAATTGTTAACATACAAAATGTGTTTCGTACTTAATTTGTAGTAATGTTTATCTTTACGTCTCGCTCCAATGGCTCTTGAGCACAACCACCATGCTGAATTATGTGTCACAAACAACAAACTGTTCAAAACATGAATCTTGCAATTCTATTTCACAGAAATATAGCCTTCTAAGGTGTTTCAGTCTCAGCAGTTTATAGGTAACTGAAAATATTAAGTTGAAATAGCCTGGATGATATCATATTTGTTTCAATGTAACTTCGACATCTAACCTACTGAATGGTATGCAGTGGTACTTACTGTTGCTGTAGGCTATAGCAATTACTTTGCCATCAGGTCTCCAAGCCATCCCCTTTACATCTGTGCCTTCTGATGGTGGTGGAAGCACCCAGACCTTCTGCCATGTAAGTCGATGAAGGGCCACCTCTCCTGCAGCCAAAGAAATTAATCAGATGTTAATCTAGCTACACCACTCAGTTTCAGGGTATTAACTATCAACAATAAAAATACAAGTCAACACTGTCTAGCTCAATTGCAGAGAATTCAACTCACTAACCTTGATATTCATATATTGGAGATTGGTAAAATAACCTGTCTTTTACCTGTTTCTTTGTTTTAATAAACTGTTCTAAAAATTAATGCTAAAATAAACAAATTCTTCCATTTCATGTGATTATAGTCCATCCATAATCTAATATCATTATTAGAGTAACTTCTACATCAGCTGTATAGCAAAAAGATGTATAACATACATCCATAAACCAAGTAGAATTTCAGGTTCTCATGATAGTAGGCACAAAGATACCTGTCTTCTGGGTTGTAGTGCCATGTAGTCTAGTAGAAGTTTGCCAATGTTTCAGAGGTCCTTGCTGCCTCCTTCTTCATCACCTGATGATGGAATCAACAAAGACCTCTGAAACATGAGTACACATCTACCAGATTACATGGTGCTACAAACCAGAAGACAGTCATCTTCTATGAACCAGTTATTGCCACCTAGCAACAAGAACAAGAAAAAATTATGGAGTAAACTGGGTGAAATAATTTTTATGATAGATTTTAACAACAGTAAACACTAAACACTGCACAGAGACATAAATTACTTTTGTCTGATTAAAGGCACTATGTTAAAATATGAATGTCACAGCTAAGTGAGTAGGACTCCTGCTTCATACTTCGGAAATTCCGAGTTCAAATCGGCCCTAGAACCAGCTATCCTGACACTTTTCCTTAATCACTCCAAGAAAATGCTGGGAGAGTACCTAAAATTAGGCCATGACTACTTCCTCTCCAATTTATTATTCCTTGATCATACTACATAGTCTGAGTTACTAACATGTTAAATAAACTAAACTCTCTTTCATCGAAGACCAGCTAAGTGCCAAAACAGTTAACCCACATCAAGAAGAAACATCTTAGGCTGAAGAAGAGGAATGTACATTTTGGCCAATATATTTTATTTTTTCAGATGATGAAATGTGTCTGAGAAATCACACTTCATTTTCATTTAAAATGAGGTTTAAAGTGAACTTATATGGGCCAAATAAAAATCTGGAAAAAGTCCAAATCATGCAGCCAAAAGTATTACCACTGTATGCTACTGCAACACAGCCCAAGCCCTACCAAAGTTTGGAAGCTGTGTAGCAGTGCTATGTCTAGCTAGTAGTGGAGCACCAGACCACTAAAACAGAATGAATACAAAAGATTTTTTTTCTTTTGCTATATATAACAATAGCAAATCACCACAAGAATACATTAGCATTGTGGAACGACTGATCACATGAAGTGACTTTCAGACAAGGACTGATACTACGGTGTAGCGGAACTCACTGCATACATTGGAGTTTAATCAGCATAACTTTATCCATCTAACAAAATCACTGGGATTTAAGAGCGTCATATGACTACTGTGCTTAATACAAAACTGGAGTCAATGCAAATGCAGAACCCAGTTTGTGTACCTCTAACATTAGAGAGTGCCAGCAAGTCCATCTTGTTGGACCAAACCATAAGCTCCACTTTGGTTGCCACATGCCGTTCTTCCAATTGTCGCATTGCATTTGACGAAGTCATTGTTTCCAATGTACCTTAAAGGGATGCACTAAATAATGTATAACACAACAACTTAAAATCAAATTTGGCGGTTACATTCATTGCCAAGTTCACTACTCTGTATTGCTACAAGAGAACTCGCCAACCAACTTCATTTCGTAAACTACAAGATACTGTAAACACATTTCCTTCACTATGATATTAATACATTAGTCAATCTACATAATGTAAACGATTAAAGTAAGGTAACGCCTAACAGCTGTTTTCAATTGATCAGTACTACCAACTGCAGAGCACAATTATAGTATTAGTATCTTCCTTCAGATGTCAGTAGTTTGTCCAGCTACTGCTATCCTCTAGCGAGCGTTTTTAGAATTTATTTTCCTTTACTTTTGCACCATACAAAACTGGGATTGGCAGTTGCATCAGAATAATATGAGTATAGTCTGGACGACTCGGGTTCGATACCTGACCAGCGCAGAGGATTTTTTCCTTTAGCCTCTGCGTCCAGACCGGCTCTGGGGCTCACCCAGTCTCCTGTCGAATGGGTACCTGATGACGGAGGCAGTATGACCTCTGAAACGTTGGTTAACATCGACCAGACTACACAGCGCAACAACCCAGAAGACGGAAATCTTCACCCGGGTATTTTCCCAGGGGTAAAGCTCAGCCGGGGCGCGACGCTGACAACTTAGTGGTCAGCATGACGCCCCGGCCGCCTTTTACCCCCGGGAAAGTACCCCGGTACCCGGCTGTAATCCGTTCATTTGCTTGTGATAAGGCTTTGAAGTCGGAACGAACTGCATTTTTTTGTGGCTCGAAATTCCAGATGTGCCCCATTCACTGATATCCATCAAATGGAGCAATATGTCTTAATGTTCGATTACAGTGTGTTCAGTGAAAGTCGCGTGCGCCCCAGGGGATCTTGGACCCACCCAACTGAACCTGAGCAATGTGGGTCACTACAGCCCCGCCCGTCTGTCCACCGCCAACAAAGAATTACCTGCCATGACGTGAAACTCTGTACTAAAAAGATCCTATACGGGTGGCAATCATTTGACTTATTGTCAGCCAGCTTCAAGTGTCACAAGAACACAAACGTATCTGTAAATAACAAAGAGTTAATCTTAGTTCAGATTTACGTAAAGACTCCTTTTCAACTGAAAAGCTTGTACAGCGTAGATTATGAAGTTATAAAACAGGAATTCTGAACTGAGAAGGAAAGCGGTAATGTAATAATGCAAATGACTAAAACTTAACACTGAACATTTGGTCTTGAGGGGGTCTTTCCAAGTACAAACTTTTTC
>NW_019060188.1:43494-68261 GCF_000696155.1 Zootermopsis nevadensis
GCCGCCCCAGCTGCATACGCTGCCCCAGCTGCATACGCCGCCCCAGCTATTCGTGCCGCCCCATTGGGAGTCGCCTACTCTGCCGCCCCAGCCGTCGCCCACCTGACTTTCTCTGGTCTGGGTGTGAATTACGGATGGTAATTCAGTTAAGGAATGAAAACTGTTCATTGGCCGATGCTAACTGTTTGCCCCCATGGTAAAAAAAATCACCGATATTCATCATTTAATTCCATTCTGTACATAAATGTTTTGTATATGATAAAATATTTATTTATCCTTTCAATAAATTTGTGAATTTACCCAGTGACGATTTTATTCATATGCCTGAACCCAGAGGTCTCCAAAACTTTTTCACAAATGTGTCACAAGCTCAAATATTTCTGTACTCGCAGACCGGAATATCAAGGCCAAAATATTTTTGAAAATATGGGCGCCCAGTATGCAAATCTAGGTTACTTGAATACTCAGAAGTGGGGCAGTAATCAGGTAAATTATGATATTCCGAAAAAATTTCTGATATGACCGGTTTAACTTCAATTTCTCCACCAGATATGAAAGTTAATCAGATATATACGTAACAGAATTGTGGTGTAATTACATACCGCGGTGTAAATCAGGCGTTCTTTGTACCTACTTCATTTATTGCATATGTAATTCATAAACGCCTTGATTTTTAGCAAAAAAAAAATCCGAATAAAAATGCACCACACTTAACTCACTGCCATAGTGTTAGAAACATTCCTAGTATCTTGACTCACGTGCAAGATTTCCAGACCTACAAGAAATATTCGTAACTTGCTCGTTAGTAATTGATATAATTTCTCATAGACGACATTCAGCTTCAATTCCACAGACTTTCGAGAAACACAAAAAATACATTGATTCACAGCGGTAATACTAAAAAAATGAATAGTGTAGCATTAAGAATAAATTTTAAACTCCTTTTTGAAAAGGAAACAAATAACAATCGTCTTATAAATTATTATACCTAACCAGCTGATAAACCAAGAGATGAAAGATACATGCCATTTCTGTGAGACGACGGAAATATTCTGGGATCTGAGGCCCTCAAGATGGTTGCCATGTAGATTGCGGTTTCCTCTGGCGTGTGTGACTCTAACGCCGAGTAATGTCTGTTTTGCAACGTTTCTCCGAAACGCTGATGCCCACTTAGAAGACTAAATGCCGTCATAACCCCGAAGACAACAAAAGACAAGACAATGTATAATGTCAGTATTGGCAAAACTCCAGTTAATTTCGGGAGCCAAAGGGAATTGTAGGCTACAAAGTTCCACATTACAGACCGTCAAGTGGGAAGAGTACTTATATAACCACCGCAGATCAAAGCTGAAGATTTAAAAGTACAAAGCTAAAGGCGTGAATGAATTCAGCATAAAATTCGACGCTAAAAATCATGCCGTCAGGGAATATTCTTGAATACGACAGAAAATTTCGCGTTTTACATTAATAAACTGTGTTAACAGATTTAGTTTTAAAACGGCAAAGTCATGAGCATAAAAATATTGCTATTTATAATAAAATAAACCCGTTACACGGAACATTGGCACGGGGTATTTCTTAAAGTAGACTATTCTTTATTTGCATTCCAAAAAAATTAAACTACAATCAATCTTATGCTTGGTCAAAGAAAAATCAGATGCAAGTAGGATATGGAGTTATCACGGCAGCGAGTGCAAAGATGGCGGGCTGTCTTCTGGGTTGTAGCGTCTTGCAGTCTGGTAGACGTTCATCAGCGTTTCAGAGGTACTTTCTGCGTCCATCATCAGTGCCCTGATGACGGAAGCTACTCAGCCTTATAGCCCAGAAAACAGCCATCTTCATCCCCGCAGCCGCGAGAACCCCCCAAAAATTTGATCTGTTCGCAGATCAAATGATTCAAATCAAAAATCTAAAATAAACGTAAGATTAAAATAGTAATTCGTATTGATGATGGCATTTTCGTTACACCATACGCCAGTTATATTTAAAAGGACATAACTGAAGGATTATTACCAAATGGTCTCAAGTAAGTGACGCCATATTCAAAAATACATACACAAATGTGTTCTGTTTGTGTAAGCTTTTATTGCTATTTCTTGCAATCGTATCAACATGAGTCAAATTTCATAAATTGCTCTTATGTTGTTGACATGACTGCATAACAACCAGAGAGTAAAGAATAGATAATCGTAAAAAGAGCGTACGCATTGAATACCAATATGTCCGTTCTGTTACGAATGCAGTCTGGTGGAATGTCTACCAGACTACACGGCGCTACAAAAAAGACAGAAACCTTCCTACTCACCGCTGCGAGAACCTCAAATTCTCCATCATGATCGGGTGACGTTGGCTCTGAAGAGTTCGCCTGTCCCTTTCACCACATACACAGAACTACAGACAGACACTGGCCGTCTTATGATGCAACACGCAGCGCGCCTTGTAAGTCACTGCGCTGTATCCTAGAAAATATATGCGAGGTTAGCACAGCGAATCGTGTCTTGTGCTTCATTTCATAGCAGTTACTAAGTTCTTGTGACAGAAAGCTTGTAGATATTTAAAGGTGTTTTTAAGATTAATGAAGCATGTGGTGTTTCTCGCTGTGAACATGGACGCCGAACACGTGGTTTCCCTAGAGCTCCATCAATCACTGAACGACTTTAGTGTGTGCTGAGCATCCCCCCCCCCCATAATCTTCCCCTACCTTACGTTTTTAAACTTTTAAACCATTTTCCCATAATTATTTCTTTAATCAACATAAGTAGGTGCTTATTTCTGCCTATTTCTGTGTTTATAGTTTTCCATGACGCCTCCCGCAGTCGCATTTTCGATAGTTATCTTAGTTGTATCGATTGAGTTGTATGTGGTCCGTTCTTTTCAGAATAAGGAGATTTTTGGAATTAAAGAGAAGCAGAGGCGAGTGAATATTCTTTAGTTCCACTTAGTTCCTTTGTTGTGTTCTCTTGTTCCGACTCTCTGTTGTCGGTTGCGTTTTGGTTCCTTTGACATTGCCTGCCGAGATAATTTGTAGCGCAAACCTGAATGACCCTTAAAATTTTTAAAAGTCGACACCCATTCATGAGGATATACCTAGACTAAAGAAGCAAAGTACTTGACCGCCATTTTTGTGAAGTTGCCCCCGGGATTAGACATGGATTACGTAGTCGTGAAAGAGTCTGTTACGGCTATTGCCAAGACCAAGGACCAGTTTCTGCAAGGATTGCTTACCCCAGACCTTCAAAGCGAAAGTTAAATGCAATAACGACCTCTTCCAGTCCGGAGGACGTAAATTAGTCTGTGAAATAGAAGGCATATAAAAGGAGGCATTCGCACACTGGAAGCATTATTACACTATTCGCAGTGCAAAAAACATCCAACATACAATGGCATACAAAGTAACGTAAAACTGTTCAAAACTGTTTTACTCGGGCTCGCCAGTGAGATATATCTCACATAATAATCTTAGTTGGTATTCAATAGTTTTATAAATATTCCTAAAGAAAAGGTGGCTTTTACAGAAATGGCACTGGGAAATATTTGGATGACTAGGCTTATGGGGGGTTAAAAATTACAGCTGCTAATTTAAAATAACTGAAATTTAAAAAAACAAACAAAAAAAAAACAGATTTTAAAACGAAGATTTCTGTCTTCTGGGTTGTTGTGATTGATATGACCTCTGAAACGTCGGTAAACTTCTACCATACTACACAGCGCAAGAACCCAGAAGACAGAAATCTTCATACGCACCGCTGTGAAAACCTCAAATCTTACATAGATTTTAAAACTTTAAGTAATTCACGTATTGCATTGTTCTAGAAGATTGATTTATTCTGCGACTAGAGTAAAAATACAAACAGGCTAAATTAAAACAGCCGTTGACAAAATAACACAAAAAACATTTTGGCTTCAGGCGATAATTAATAATTATGGCAGAACGCGTTCAAATAAGACGGTGATTAAAAAAATAACAAGTCTCAAATTTTGTTTCATCTGATTTCAGAGAAAGTCACCCCTTACTACAGGAATACGAACAATACTCGGAAAGACATTAAGACGAAAGAGTAACACTGAACAAAATTTAATTAATTTGCTTTGTATAGATATCTAGGTACCGGTTTTGAGAATTATCTTTCAAATTTCGTATTCCATCATAAATACTAACTCCAGTTCATGTTAGCAACACTAACAGAATTTCAAAAAGAACCCCTGCAGTCCGCTAAAAGACTTTTTATACCGATATGAGAGACCATTAAAGTGATATTTTCAACATTTAAAAAAGCATAAGCTTCGAGTGTCTCATGCAAAACGAGAGCCTCATCTAGAGACTGTATTGCCTGCAGCTTATCGTCCCGGCAGCCCTGGTGGCTGTCGCCAACGCCGGCATCCTGGGAGCCCCCGCCGTAGGCTACGCTGCCGCCCCCGTGGCGATACACGCGCCCGCTATCGGTGCCTCCCATCAGAGTACCTTCCGTACCCTAGACGGTAACTCCGCTGTGTCCCACTACTCGAAGGCCGTGGACTCTGCCTTCTCCAGCGTCCGGAAGTACGACACTCGCATCAGCAACGACGCCGTCGCTCTCGCTCACGCTACTTATGCTGCCCCCGCCGTCGCTTACCCTGCCGCCCCAGCCATAGCTGCACCCCTTGGTGTCGCATATTCTGCCGCCCCTGCAGTCGCTCATCTCACTTTCGACGGATTTGGTGCCCATTATGCTTATTAAACCCATCTTAAGACAACCGGGCAGCGAGGTTTCATAAAAAATCTGACACTTTCATACCCCTTCAGATGTTCCCGTTATTTATATCACCACGACATAATAAAATTTACTGAAGGCAAAACGTGTTTTTAGTAGTTCTGGACATAAATTTCTGAAAACCTATTTGTTATGCCTTGTTTCCTGTTCTCCTGCAATTAAAAACAGCTGATTTGCAATACAAAAATTCATACTACATACTTATAATTCATTTCAGAATAATGCCCGATTTGAAACAGTTCAAAAACATATCAGATATTTTATATACTGGTTAGCTAATTATGATTTCCGTTCTAGGGAGTCATACAAAGAAATACAGAAAAAATGGATTACTACAGATTTAATTCTAGTTTGGAACAGCCCAAAGGATTTAATCTGCTAAATCTCAATAACATTAGCTAATTAACACCTTAACAATCCTATTCAGAGTACCTATATAAAATAAGTAAAATATGTAACATCTACGAAAGTCATTTTCTACAGAACACTACAGTGGGCATTCAAAAAGTCAATTATATTGACTTTCATTGGTAATTTTTCGTACTCGGACATTCTGTAGACATCAAAGTAGACCAAAGAATGTTTTGCTTGCTGCAAGGTATGTCTCCTACGAGCAGACAATCTACTTTTTAAGAATCGCAATGTTCATCACTGTGACAACAGCAATAACGCTCTGCTAATAAAAGCCTATATATGGCACAGGCAGAAAATCACAAATCAGTAATGAGCCTCATTCATAGCAGTAAAATTTCTTGAAGGAGGTGATAAAATATATGGTAGCCCTGAACAGCAGGTCAGAATTAAACCCCAAAGCCTTTGAAAGTTAATATATGGACTGAGCAAGCAAGTTACCACTTATGAACTGTCATAACAGCAATTATATAATAAATAAATTCAAGACACAAGAATTACATTATTATAAAACACAGCAGTAAGCCGGTTATGAAATGAGTTGGTCGTATATAACATCAGACTAGGTCATGGTGACTTAGAGGAAATTGTCTTGTTACAGAAGAAACAGAGTCACGGTTAGCAACCTACAAATGGTCCTTAAAGTAATATAATAATTCAACCTAAAACAAATATATGTCTATATTATGTATACTCTTCACTAAATATTGGATGAAGAGTGATATGGATGGGACACACAGTATGTTTTAAAGTTGAAAAATGAGTACAGAATTACAATGAGAAAACCTGAAAAAGAAGAGCAGACTTGAAAGAACTAAGCATAGATGGGAGAATATTATAATAAATGTTAAAAACAGCATGTGAGAAGGCCAATGGGTTTCAGCTGGCCCAGGATAAGGTCCAATGGTGGCTCTTCTGAACACAATAATAAACATTTAAATTCCATAAGAACGTGGTGAAATTCTTGACCAACTGAGCACAAAGAAGTTCTTCAAGAATGACTGCTTCATGGAGTTCATTCATGATGGATGAAAAGTATGTAGTGCGAAAATCTACTTACATAAGCCACTGCTGACTTTTCAAGGGAACACCATACTTGGGGTAGTTGGACAATGTTTGTAGCAAAGGAGTTCTAAAATTATGAATACCACTTACATCAACAAACCATTGCTCACTGACCTAATAACAGTAAGACACTTAAATCATATTTGTACTGTATTGCCTTACTGACTTCCTGTCCTGACCCCACAAGATTGCCAACAGGAGATCAGAATTCCCGCATGACTCTACTTTCACTCCCTTAGAATCATAAATGAAGTTAACAAGTTGTTCTGTTAGTCACTAAACAAGTCAAATTGTTCTGTGTGCAAATGATCACTATTCCGCCTCACTTAAGTAAAAATGGTTGTGGTTGCCGTAACTCTGGAGGTTAATTCCATATGGCACTGCATAATGTTGTCAGACTGGGAAAATCCCTGATCATATATTCACACACCAATTTTGCAACATAGCTCAAAAGGACAGAAATTTGTGTGTATAGAGTGCAAAAGGTGAATGCATAATGAGTAGGTAATATGCACATATTTTATCTCCCAAATCCTTAATGGACTCTGTTCACGCTTGTTATAAAAGGTGTACAACTACAATGCAGTAAATACATTTCATATTGGAAACTACTGGCCAAGTTAAACTAAAAGTAAAGTTTACCAGTTTTACAAAGACTGTCTCTTTGGAAGTATTTGTAGTAGAATTTGGTTTTTAGGTAAAATGTCTGGATTTTCTATGGGATGAGAAATGTGTAAATGAAATTCAATTGAAAGTATTTTTGCTTCTATCATGTGTAATATCACAAAGGCAGCTTTACCATTTGCTTCTGTATGGGTCTGAAATGTAGCTTACTTTGACAGAAGAATACAAATCATAAAGTGTTCAGGATAATAATAAAATAAGCAATTCTGAATGTTATGTAATGAAATGATTCACACACATCACCTAGTATTATTAGGACAGTGAAGTCTAGAAAGCTGATAAGGCTGGATATGTGGCTAGAATGGAGATAAGGAATTCATACAGAAATTTGATGGGAAATGTACAGCATAATACCTTATTGCTTGTCATCTACCTCTCAGCACGCACTAATCACATACAAGTACCTGATTCTGTAAGTCTGGAATAACACATGAAACCAACTCCATCAATAAATAAGTAAATCTTGTTGTGATGGTTGTACATACCTACAGCATTACTGCCTGGGGCATATTTTCAAAGAGATCAGATGTAGGGCCACTCCTATCTTATTGCACCAAACTTTGACCCTCCCCCACCCAAATTTCCACATGTACAGGGCGGGGCTCACCTCACCCAACTTACTTTCACCACAGGGCACAAAAAACTCTTGAGTATGTTACATCATCAGAACCCTAGACCAAGATGATAATTGAGAATGTGTATGTGGTCTTGAAAGTGTGTTCTGTTTCTCAATGCTACACACAATGACACATTCCCTTGCAGGCAGATGTAACACTCAACAGCAACCAAGATTTCTGCAATGTGGGAAATGAAATTCCACTTAAATGATCATTACTCTGCATAGGGGATTATCTTTATGTGCACAGAAATAACAACTGTGGACAACATTAATATGGAGGAAATAACTCACAGATGTACAAGTGGGCACCTAACATGTCTGAAATACACTCACGAGTTAACAGTTCTTATTACAGGCACTTCAGTGTTGTAGCTGTCCAGGTTTAAGGCTAGCTGAACCAAAGGGCCCAAGATATTGGCAGTAGAATCTAGCTTCAGAAACACAGTGATTTTATTTCATAATTTAAATTATGGACAAAGTTTGAAACAAGTAATTTTACACATAATGTACCATCATCAGACTTTAAATACAATTAGCCTGATTTCAGTTTTGTGGATATGATACTTTTCTGGTTTCTTGAAATATGGTCCTACATGTTGTGAATTAAAATTTTCCAGTTTGGCATACAAACGTATAGTAAACAGAATATGCTATGAGGAACTTATTCTTTTATTGTTATTATGTCAGACTGTATATGTCCTGAATGGCCAATGTAACACCTGGAGCAGTTGTGGCATTTTAATTTCTAAACAAATTCTTATAATTCTGTTTTCATTATCTATGTACAAAGAGGAAGCCAATTCATACTGATAACCACTACTCTGCATAGTTCACCTAAATTTCTTGGTTAACTTTACATCAAAATTGCTTTAGTACATTCAAAATCTAATAAAAATTACTGAGAATCTTAATAAAATATTAGCTGGGATACAAAATTATGTTCATCCAATTTTAATAATTTATACAAAATAAAGCAGTTCTATAATGTATGAAATAATAATTTGACTGTCTGCATTCATAAAATACTTGTAAAAGCTTTTGTTTAAACATCAATGAGTACACAATAGCAGATAAACATCCAGTCTACTTACTGCCTCAAGATAAATCAGCTAAATACAACAGCAATATTAGTGTAGTGAATATTTTACTGTTTATACTTACTTTTTCTGTCAAAACTATATATATATCTATGGTTGTAAAAACAAAATGTTTTCCCCTTTCAGATTAGCAATGAAGTGAAACTACATTTTATTCTGTAGTTGGCAGCTACCTACTAGCAAAATTACATAACCTTACTACCACCACTACTGCTAACACAGCCACCTGCCAGATGGCCCTCTGTATTACCACAATCTCACCCACCATATTGCAGAGATAAAGCCTGTGCTCACTGCATATGACCAACATCCTATCTTATGGTAAATTTCACAGATACTGCAAACTTTTCAAATGGTGTCCATCACTAATGATCTTCAAGTGATCCCATTATACTAACAATGTTTCATGTACCTTTGAAAAATGCTCAGCTACAACCATCTCATTTTCAATTACTAAATTTAAACTATTTTAATGTATATTACAGGCCTAAATTCCAGCATTCAGAATGGACAAACAATCCACAAATAAGATCAAGGCTAAATGTATGGAACTATATGTGAGTAGTTTACTTCAAAGTCCAACTACATTACCAATAGGCACCCATCAGATAAGAGGCTGAGTAGATCCTAGAGTTGGTCTGGACACACTGCAGAAACAGTAATGTATTCAAGAATTTATTTTGGGAGAAAGACATTTCAGAAAGTAGTGTAATAGAACTACACTTCATTTTTTGTTACAATAAATATTTTTGTCTTATCTTCATCAATTTTTAATACAATCTTCCTTTAAAGTTTGTTACACAGCACTGCCATGCCAGCCCACTAAATCCCCCAGCCCCACTACTATATATAGACATGTAGTAACCCAAAACATGTTTGTCAACAGTCATTATAAAGGGAATTCAGATGCTTCAAAACAACACATATTGCAAGCCATGTTATATATTTGTTCATTACAAATTTAAATTTCTCACAAGCATTCATATTTGGGTGACAAACTTTACATTTCTTGCAGAACACTGTCCTCAACAGACCAAGCACTTCATAAATTTGGAATCTCAAACACCTTAAATTATTTTGTGTAAATCTCTGATTATCTGGATTTTCAAAAAATTCCATCACCTGCAGTGTCATGTCTTAGTTTATGAACACAAACAAAGGGAAAAGTACAAATATGAATACAAGTTTCTTACTTTTACTAAACATACCTTCATTTAAAAACAATGCCACAGCCACGTAAGCTGTATATAATTAAAACACTGCTGCATGAAGTCAGGAAAAAAGGAAAATTTATTACAATTTCAATGACTAAAAATAAATACTATCAGTCCTATTATCAACTGCATGTACCTTAAATTCCTGAATAACAAAATATTTGTAAGATGACTATCTTATATCTTAGTACTAGTTAACAAATCTCTAGTTATGAAGGCATTGGTACTAGAGAAAGTGAAGTTATATGCAATATAAGAGATTGAAAATGTCATAAATATAATTTATGTTCAGAGTGAAGCCATGTTAAATCACTGAAATACAAAGACAGGATAAGGATAAAAAACAAGATGTGAACTAAATTAACTTAATATATCATCATACTAAACTTTAATACAAGAATACTGAGAAAGCAATTACGTACATCCATCCGAACAAATCTACAATATAATGTGTAATCATGCCTGATCAAAATTGATGTGTGTGTTTAACTTGTACCCTATCAAGGATGAATCGAAGAAGTAACCTGTACCAGAAATTACAATATGTAAATTTCATTAGTTACAAATTATAAACCAAAATATAAGACTATAGTAATACTTTTTGGGTGTAAACCAAATGTTATATTTAACTCCACAATATTACAAAAAGATGCTTTTACAGATATACTAATGAAGCATTGAAAGTCATATTGTTATTATATTATTACTTTTACACTGAATTAGTGATGTCACCTGATCTTCGGTAATATGCCTTACAAATACGTTAATCTGAACTATGCTCAAAGTATCTCAAAGCACGTCAAGTAGATCACATGCTGAAGCCAAAAAATTTATATTAAACCGTTAAATACTTGTATCAATGTCACACTCATGTAGGTAATAAGGTCATAATAATGGCAGATTCTTAAGAACAGGGTAATAAAATGTGATTACATATGATACCTATTTTCCTACAAACACAATTCCTACAGATTACATTCATGATGTTTCTTTCTACATCAAAAAGATATATTCATGGAGTGCAAAAAGCTACTCTAGTTTCTGGTAGCTTTGCATGGCTATAAAATAGGACAGTATATGAAAATTATAATAACTGAAATTGTATAAGTATAATATTTCTCTGCAATGAAGATTTCATAAAAACCCAAATCTAGAAGACGAATGTGAGGAAAGAACATGAAATTTACCAACACTAAAATGATTAATTCTGAATCAGAAAACTGCAGTTGTATTAAAAGCATGGGCATTAAGGTTTACATGATAATACTGTGGACAAAATGAAAGTATGAAACTGTTATGATGAATACAGTAACAAAGTGAAGAGGACAAGATGTTGAAAAGTGAAGTGTTTGATTACATTCCAAGAACAAGCTTTAAAACAAAGAGAGAGAGAAAGAAAGAAAGAAAGAAAAGAAAGTGTAATGACACAGCAATAACTACACAACATATGGATTACAGGTACCCAAAATGTCAAATCAAATTCACACACAAAAAATATTTAGAAAGACTTTAGGTAAATTACACAACAATAAGTTGTAATGTGCCTGAAAATTCAGAAATATCATAAGGTACAACATGGAATATGTAACAATTCATTAAGCATCTACATTGAAGTGGGTGACCAACAATTCATCTCCCTCAGCTCTGATGGTTTTGCACGGAATGCTTTATTCTGCGTAGGTGAGTCACGACCACCAGTAACAGCAGAAACATCCACCCCAACTTCCACAGACTGATCACCCTTTGAAACTTCGCTGAACATCCGTGACACGAGAGTGGTCATAGACTTATTGCGGCGTACCTCCATTGATGATGAGACTATCTCGTGCTGTGGCCTGGGTTTCTTTATTTCCTTCTTATGCTCCTCCTCCGGTATGGTTACAGAATCCATGGAATCTGACAAACAATCACGTTGCTGTTGCCCTAACAGACCAGATAAAATCCAGCTGCCAGGATATTTATTGGCAGAATCTTGTCCACCAGCGGCATGAATGTTAGCTCTTTCCACGGTGAATGCGCCTGTGAAATACCTATTGTGTACCCTCCTGCGTGTCTGTGGGGATGAGTCGGGGCTATGTGATGGTGAGCCAAGTGGACTAACTGGTAGAGACTTACTTCCACGACGCATAGCTTTATTGAAGCCTTCCCCAGTGGCCACATTTTCATCACCATTTACGCTAAATCCTCGTACTAACGTTGCTCCTGCAATCATCTGATGTGCAACCTGTACAACAGACTTCCCACAAGCTGCACTGTCACCCGTAAAATTATCATCTGTTCCTGCAAGTTTCAGAGGATGGGTTGTTTTCCTGGAGGCAGTTACAACAGATGCTGTCGTTCCTGTAACAATATATCCCATAAAATCTTTCACCTGTGCCTTTCAAAGGGGTATGCCATCTTAAAATTAGGAGAAGCTACAACCTGTACAGCTGCATTGTTTTGTTATGTCTCAAGGCAAAATGTGCCAAAGCGACAGACCTAAGGGATTTACTGAACTTATGAATGAAGACTGTTCACTTTTTATTTTACCATATTTTTGCATGCTGGAGATATTTTCCCCTCATAATATGAAAGTAGTCATATAAAAATGAAGTGCATCAATGATGAAATTTTAAAATATTTATTGATATTTTATCTCCATACAAACTGGTAGTTTCTTCAAACTTGACAAAGAGTTCCTGTTCTGTATCTTGGCTCCCATTCATTTGCATCATACGCCGGCACAATCTTACGTACAAACTGTTAAGTAATGACAACATAGCCATGTGAAGTACAATGGAGGTTATTACCTTCGGAACAAAAGGTTTCCTTTTTATATTCTGATGATGGCAACTAATCAATGAGGAAATAATAAAATGGATATAATTACACCAGTACATACTCTATTTTTACAAATTTTTAAACACATTTTTTCATTCATAACTGTAATCTGATTAATACAAAATACATCTGGGTTTTCTATGTTTTTAACAATTACAGATCAATACTTTCATTTAGTCATTATAGCAGCTTTGATGTCAGATTTCATATTTTGAACTACTGGTAAAAACGTACATGATATTAACAATATGTGGCAGTACAGAGAAAACACTTTGTGAAATATAGAAGAAACAATAGAGTGTACATTTATCACTCACCAGCATGAGTAGAAGAATCCATTTTAGCCTGTGGGATGAATTGACGGCACTGAAACGTATGCTGTGAGAAATCCTGTTTTGATAGTTGTTCTGACTTCTCTAGCAGTTCACTGGCTTGGTGGAAGTTTGTGTTTTTCAGTCGCTGTGTTGTGGTGTCAGTCTTTGGATATCGTATGTAGAAAAAACTGTCATCATGTGAAGGTGGTGAGAAGGTTTCATCAAGGTCATACCTGTTAGCAATAACTCACACATAAGAATCATCAAAAATTTGGTTAGAAATCAAATGTTAGCACAATGTGAAGCCTTGTACAAAAGGTTATTCGCACAACACATTAAAAGTAAGCTGCAAATATCTGTATAGACCTCAGAAACATGTATTCACACTATACACAAGAAATTAAATTTTACAGTATAAAAACCTTAAATCTCATATAACAAAGAATGTTTCCTGATATCAGGCAACTATTTTTAATCATAAAGGGTTATACAATGTAACAAAAATAAATATGTGGGCTGAACAACGCATATCAGTGAACCATACATAGCATGTATTAAGAACTTCTGAAATATAATGTGAAGCTATGACAAAGTGCATATTGTCTACTGGGTAGTATATTAAAGCTGTATTTCTGAACCAATGAACAACCAAATTAACCTCGGATTACAAATCACACTGTTATACGGCACATTCAAATCCAGAACATTCTATTAAACAGACTTATTCACATTCTCCAGGTATTAGCAAAAACATGATTTTTAAACAAGTGTTTATAGCAGAGGTAAATCAAAATTCAAAGTCACACAACACAATTTGTGCATTGTTAGTACATATTATTAGTAGTGTGTGAAGAAGGGAAAACCATAATAGATACCAACCAAAGAAGTGGGTGTATCGCTCCATGTAGTAAAAAGTCGATATAAGTTATTCTGTCTTATAGAACAACACAGATTTTCAAAAACAACAATAATCATATTGATAAGAAGTTTTTAGTAGTATTTTTGGCCCATACCTTCCATAACATTTCCCTTCACAGAATAAAAAAGTTGACATTGGAACCACAGTTCCGGAGAATCTGACATAAACATGTCTCTGTAATGTAATGTAATGTAGTAATTCTTATATACGATAAGTACTTGTGATATTCTAAAACGTTTTTACCAGCACAAAATTATCTAGTCTACGACACACTTCTTCTACAACCAATTCACAGCTCAGCTCTTTCCGCAATAACGAAAGCGGATTGTTGCCGGCAGTAATGTAACACAACAATGCCGAGTAAACAGATAACACAACAATTAGTTTCTTAGGTAACAACAATGCACGCTGGAGTTCATATAAAAGCTAACCAATGTTGTCAGTCCATATTTACAAATTGTTGATATGAATCTTACACACCTTCGTTACGCTTTTTTGCCAAATGACCCTTCCGCATAGACGTATTTACGTCAAAAAGAAACAAATGACAAAATACAAATGTGAACCTTACTGCTATTAATGTTAATACTGCACTCAAATTATATAATGAAACACTATGTTCACTGTATCAACAAGAAACCAAATATAAATGAATATGACTTGGTAATGAAAATTACTTTCAAAACATGTGGAGGGTGCAATATTATGAATGTGAACAGATAGTCAAACTCGTGAGACCTCCGGGTCTTCATTGTAGCAAGCATGAAGATGACTGCTGCATAGAAACTGAGTGACATTTCAGTAATGCTTTCTTCTTCTGTTATCAGGGCAATGAGTAAGTTGCATGTGAGAAAGCAAAGATAAGACACAGGAAGAGACAAGACAAGGTAAAAGCTTGGCTGGATCAATGGATGCAGTGGAGGATTTAGATGACAAATAACAGTGCAAGGAAGCCAATGGCAGAGTCAGAGGATCATGACCTGGATAGGGGTTAATAGAACTTGGAAGTAGACAGAAAAAATACAACATATGGAATGACGATGGGGGAACAACAATAAGAAAATTAAGAAGGGACACCTATAATAAATACAAAAATCAGAATAACACTAAATACAGACAAATAAAAACTGAGGAACTGTGGAAACAGATAGGACATGCAATGGAATAGAAGAATAATCCCTATCAGGGTCCCTAACTGGAGACATGAAAAATTT
Organism: Zootermopsis nevadensis; assembly: GCF_000696155.1. The sequence goes on from NW_019060188.1 coordinate 58,603, forward strand.
AGGATAAATAATATGCACCTAAATAGATACCAGTGTGTTCATTTCACTCATATGTTGCAAACTTACTGAAACAACGTATAATATCTTAACCTGCACCAAATTAGTTTATACTATCCTAATGTTATATGTAGTCAAAACTATCCTCATGGCAGGGTGCATTTAAGAACATTTTGCTGAATGCATTATCAGAAAAGAAGACAGGAGAGCAAGTGTGACATCACTGAAGAGTAAAGGAGAAAGAGAAGGGAATCTGACAAAGTTATATAGCAGATAATCCTGCAACCTGGTAATGGAATCAAATGTTCCACTAAAAGTTTAATTTTCTCACCTATCTCCAATCTTGCTTTTCATCCACTGTGGTAGAGAAATGCCAGAGTTGAGGGAACGATCTTGTTCTGTAGACCCCATGGTGTATACTTATTGCAGTGTTCTATTACAAGTAGATACAGTTGTGTAGAGTAGACGGGCAATTTGTTTCAGGAAATGGTGAACTGTTGTTAACTAGGAATATGGCTTCAACATATTGTGGGTCTGGGAATACAAAACAAATTTATATTTCATACAACTACACTAACCTAACAGCTTGTTCTCCACGACGTTGTAACACAAGTGCAACATGCAGAATAGTATCAGGCGTAAAGACGGTGTTATGTATTACTGAACAATTAGAAAATGTTTTAAATGCAGCCCTGGTCAATTCAAGCCTTTGGTTAGACATTCAAGGTCGTATTAAGCAATAAAATCAACCTTTTTGACCTTGCAAACGAAACGTTTTGGCACGATTATATAAAAATGTGCAATAAATATGCAAATGAAGTAAGAGTTTTAACATTAGACATTTTTCGAAACCAAAACCCACACTTATACTTACGTGATTTATTTTGATCAGTGCAAAATTTTCAAAAAAATCCATGGTTCCCATCACCTGCGTTCCACAAATAAAGTCCAACACAAGAAAACCAACATGGCTCCCTTATCCCGTGCCAATACCCACGCCTGCGAATCGTTGACCAGAGAAAATTTACGGTGAGTGTTGATTTTCTGTAGTACATACCAGATGGCACAATCGGCAATGTTTATAGTGTTTTAATTACCTAATAACACTACATTTTTTTCATATTTGCAGTTCATTAATCATACTATCACTTTGTGCTATAGTCTGAGCCACCGACAGCGTCGATAAATAAATGAACAAATAAAATAATAGCGTCGTCAAATATGATTAGGATTATCAAATCAAAGACAACGTGATGGACAAGGAATGTATTACACAAGGGAGAAATATAAAATTTTAGTTCGGAAACCTGACGGGAAGATATTATTGCCTTCTCGAGGTCTCTGCTTCACAGAGTTCATAAGGAATCAGATATTACTGACGCAAAATTCTTAATCACGCGACAAATCAGGTTTACTCCTTTACACTAATGTCTAAGTAATTACTACAAACAAAACAACTTCCCAAATACAAATAAAGAAATATCCCTCTAAAAGACATAGACTGACTTTAGTTGGTAACAATGATTACATACGCGTCAGTAACTTTTAAAAGAGTGTGATCTGATTTTGTTCAATGTTTGTTACCGGTTTCTAATGCTTTAAAAATATGAGAAATATCAACTGTTTTATATTTTTAAGGGAAGTAATAATTGTCACGTACAAAACGGGAATTAACCTTCTTCCCAATATGTAACCCTACGTTCTTCTATTCTATGGTTTTGATCGTTTATATATTTGTATATTATTCAGCAGCGTTTCTCTTTCACTGACTGACCGACAGACTAACTAATTAGTTATTAATAACTAACTACCAGTCTTCTGAAAATATATAATGATTCTGTCTTTCCCGTTTCCTTTCACCCTGTCAGTCTGAGAGTATGACGTAGGTATATAATATAAATGTGACGTCATATATTTTAACTTCTGGAATCTAGAATCTTTATTTAATTAAAGCAAAAATAACTCAGTTTTCTTCCTGCATAAACTTTCACATGTGTGTTAAAACTGTTCTATTGTAGTTCGTATTGTTTATGATTTAATAAAACTGCGTGTAGATTGATCTATAGGCTACGCATGGTTGCAAGAACTGGGCAAGGGTTTCATAAAGATATATGACAAACAAATAATTTAAATACTTCAGGATATTTTATTTTAAGAACTTTCCGCGTGAAGAACAGGTGCAGGCATATGTTAGCTACGTACTTCTGTACCACTGTACTTACAAACACCTGCTTGACCGACTGAGTGAACGAGTCTTGTTGGAAGGGCTTATATTGGTTCATTTTTTCAGCACGTTTTCTATGACTTTCATCACCCTTATCAAAACAGATGGACAATAAAACCTGTGCTGATCTAATTTCCTCCACCACACTCAGGCAAGGAAACAGCTGCCTGCAACTTGAAGGTGCTTATGGATTAAGGAGTCTGCTTTTAGCGGCTAAAAGTGTATTTCCAACAATCTCCAAACGTCAATGCGAGTTTATCAAAAACAAATGCAATGAGAAGTGAGTCGAGAGGGGGAAATGAGACTTGAGGAACACAGTTTCTGTGCAACATATCTTTGGGTGTTATCTTCCAGATTAAGAACTAATGTACATTTTGTTTTCCTACTTAAATTTCTACCTAGCTGAACAAGACGATTAGTTTCCATCACCAACATGCAATTTTTTTAACGATAAGTAGTAGTCTTCGGGGACTGAAAGACGATATAATTCGACGTAATAAGTATTAATTAGTTATATGGCCACATAAACATACTCGAAAATTTACTCCATTTTAATATTCCACCTATGCTTAGATCTCGTAAGTAGTCTTTTCCATTTAAGTTTCTCGAACAAAACTTTCTATATACAGTACAACCCCACTATAACGCGGGTTGCGGGGGACAGGGGTAAACCGGCGTTATTGTGGGAGTGCATCGGAAATATCGGTACAAGTACTGGACGTACTGAACGGTACGTACAGTATTGATAGACTATCGCAATTTAAGAGTATTACATACTTATTCGACTACGTTACGATTGATTTTTACGGAAAAAGTAATAAATAATTAATTTGGCTTGCATTTTAATATACCGTACTAAAATATATTATACTACTGTACTGTATTTTTTATTTACAAACAAACACTATGTACACGCTATTTATACACTATTACATACTTTTTATATATCAAAATTTAAGTGTAAATTTAGCAGTATTTTTGTTATCAGCGTCCGTAAAAAATAATTATGAGAAACTGTATTGTACTTACGTAAAATATTTTTCGTAGGTCACTTGCTTTACACCGCACTCTTATACTGTACAATAATACATATTTTGAATGATAATTATACACTTTGAATACTTTTAGCGCTACTAAAATTATACACTAACACTAAAAGAAAATACTATGCTGCACTATAGGGGACATGAGGTACCCGCGTTATATCCGGAACCGCGGTATAGCGAACCGCGTTATAGAGGGGTTGTACTGTATTTCTCATTATCATGCGTTCTACACGTCCCGACCATCTCATCTTCCGATTTGACAATTCTGATAAAATTTAGTTACAAAGACAAATTATTTCGTATTCTTTTCCAGCCCCTTGTTAGCTACTTCCTCTCCTTCATCCAAATGTTCACCTGCGAACCTTGTTCTCAAATACCTTCAATCTATGTTCCTGCCCTAGTCTAAAAAATGCTCTTTAGTTACTCATAATTACATATTTAAAATTAGTTAAAATATTTAAAAGTTCATAAAATTATCAAACGAGCATGTTCACCGCATCTGACGTCCACGAAGTTAACTATTTCAACATTCGCCCCTTGAAAATTCAGAAGCATTAAAATATGTAACATAACAGAACTAGCGGACTTCGTCGAAGTATGTATATATGTTAGAATTTTAAAGAATGGTTTTAAAACAAATACTGTAAGAACAGGTATTCATTTCAATACGCAAATGTCCCTTGATTAAACTTACCAGAGCTAGCTCTAAAAGTCCCCGTAGACGACATTGACCCCCTCGACACCCCTTCACCCCGTGACCATGTTGCATTATCAGATACAGGCGAAGAAACCCAGATTAAAGTGTTAAAGCTGGGGGTAAAAATCTAGCAATGCAATTAAGGGTGGTTATACACCAGCAGTATAATTTATAGCTGTGTTCTCAACCTTTACCAATCCAGAAACCAGTAAGGGAGAAGCAGGTTTTCCGAGAAAATTCTTACTGACCCTATCATCAGAGAGCTCAACCTGATGATAGAGACAGTAAGAACCTCTGATACGTCGGTAAACTTCTAACAGACCACATGGCGCAACATCCCTGAAGACGGTAATCTTTAATTTTTCTTTTACTTTCATTTTCGTCTCAGTTAAACATGTCCCTAAACTTCCTTATCAAATCTTATAGCTAATTGTATGTACGCACAAAGAGATCTAAAGACTTGCCCTTAATATGAGTTAAATCAACATTTCGAATTTCTGTTTGTCATGTTGGTGTTCCCTTTAGTAGACCACACTCATAATCGTCTGAGAAACCTCAGTGAATAGGCATTCAAAGAGCGAAACCTCTTTAAGGAATTAGTAGTGAGGATTCAACAGAGCATTATATGAGAAATTACATAATTTAAGAACACTTAAAAGCAGCAAACGTATAAATAGGATAAATTGTAAAATTAGCTGAGGTAATTCAAAATCAGCTTTTATCACTCAATTTCATCTGATGACTCCAATTATTCTGTAGAATGGTATAAACATTTCAATACTAATACCGGATCTACACTACAATAACAGTCATATTGAATGCGCTTTTGCAGGGCGGTGGTACATATATATACCTCCTGTTTTGATAACTTTTCTCCATTACTCTTATGGTAGGTAATATCTGCACCTTGATTATGTGCTAAAATACATTCTATGCTTATATTGTGGTGAATGGCCTGATTGAAATTTGTCACGACAAATTTGGGATTAAAATCTGGAATAACTTCGGTGAACTTCAATATAATGTTATTAAAATGTTCATGTGTGCTCCCATGTTCATTTGACAGTACACAGAACTTCATTTGAAGATGACATCATAATATTTTAAACCCGAACAAATTGTTCAATCTGTCGTGGTAATTACAATTATTAAAACAGTTTTTATAGAATAACTACGTGAATCAGAACACATCTATTTATAATTTTATCCATATAACTCTTAACTATGGTAAGAAAGTGGACTTGTCGATTTTCATATAAAATCATACGTCGTACATTGCCTATGAAATACAAAATTAAGTCAGGTATATAAAATTATTTGTCATTAAATATGTTAATCCTTATTTATTCTTCCTGGTTAAAAAAGTGAACACGATAATACGAAATCGTCTTGTAACAAATTATCATTTCTCTTCTATCTTCGTTTCTATTAATCTCAGTTTAGCAGAACCTGCTTCTCTAACGAGGCTGTGCACGGTGAATTATTGTTTTATTACGTGTTTGGGATGCTCACGACTGGATTAATTTCTATCACGCCCCAAGGAAGGGGCAAGAGGGGTTTCAGGGTGGAGCAGCTATCTCGTTCTACTAACCTGAAACACATAAATCAGGCTAAGCAAAGTGTTCGGGTTACGCAGAATTGCAAGTAATCTGAATAGATTTATTGATATACGAACCACGGATTATGATCAAACACTAGAAAATGCGAAGAATATTGTTAGGTTGACAGTCTGTCTACATAACAGCTTTGCAGTCTCCATGTTTATTAAAATCCACTAAATGTTTCGACCTTTAATGGTTATCTTCAGATGGTTCTCTTTGCGTTCGAAACTGACAGATATGGATAAAAATTGTTATGTAGACGGACTGTTAACGTAACGTATTTTGACCTGAGGCTGGTCTACTTCAATGCAATTTCAATTATTCTGTTCAGTCCCTCTAGGAAAACATGATAATGACATTAAAACCTATCACGACTGAAAATATATTCCCATATTCCGCATATATTCAATTACAAAGGCGTTATTAAAGAAATAAATCAAGCACTGGCAAATACTGGTCTAGAAGTCGGTTCATACGGAAATGCTATACATAAGGTGGGCCATTTTAAACGCAGCCCACCGACAATCACGTACTTCGGTACACAAATTAAATCAGAATAAGGTCCACCGCCGTGTAGTAGACTCTCCGAACCTCCTCCATGACACTGGAGTCAAGGTCACTCTAACTGCTAGGCCGCTTCGCACGACAACTGCACAAAAGCTTGCAGGTGTGACAACTGTGCAATTCGCGAGCAGAATGCGGTGTGTTTATTTTCGAATGTTCGTATCGAAATCGTTTACTGATGTTCGTGAAACATTTAAAAATGCATCCTGACAAAGAAGTATCCAATAAGACAACAATACATTGACTGGTTACAAAATATCATTGTAATTTTGTTTACACAATTCACCAATATTGTATATTTTATTATGCTAGTCGTGCTTTTAGTTTAACTTGTAATGTTGATGGAGGATGAATTTGTTTTAACTTCGGAATTGAGCCAAAATATTGAGAGCGTACGCCGGATGACGGCTACTTAAAAGGAAAAACATGTTGGGATTATATAAATCCATTTTTTAAAGTTATTATGTTGTAATTCAGATGGTTTTATTGTTCATAATACGCGAATCGGAAATATTATTTAGTGATTAGACCTATATTTATTGAGAACAGGTCCATGACACAAACACAACAGCAAATCTGCAAGAACCTCCATAATACGGTTCCCATAGAAACTAGCAATGTGTTTCCCAAGCCATGTGAAACTTGTAGTTAGTAATGCACATCACGAGTATCGAGCACATGGACTTGCACATAAAATGCGGACATGTTGATGGAAATACGGCCCGCAATGTGGCACCTAACAGGTGATTCGAACCCCACTTGGCCGCTGTTCAGCTTTGCAGGCGCAAGGCACAGCGCCAAACAGGGGTCGCCAAAACACGGTTGGAATATGCATCTTGTTTTACACTACGTGAATTCAATTAATATTTATTGTTAATCATTTAACAATAGCGAGGAGTTTCAATTACTATCTAAATATAATTTCCGTAAAATTTGATATTGGTTATTGCAACTAGAATTTGCGACACCTGCCATTTTAATTTAAATATCGGACAGCAATAACGGATACGTGGGGAATCCCCTAGATATTCGTTACCATGGTGACCTTGGGAATCCCTAGGTGGGGGTTGTCAGCCAGCGGCTCAATTAAGTAAGGGAATGTTTCGTGATGAGACACCTCACCCGGCGAAAGTTAGTGATCCAAGAAAATCTGCACTAATCACGCTATTGCAATTTAATTGAACTGGTCTTACGATAAATTCATACCCGTCAGTATGGTAATAAATATTCCACCAGAACCTTATAGTGCGCTATACAATATACTAACAAACAAAGATTTCTCCCATTAATGAAATACTATGCCTGGGATTCTAACCCGTAAAACTATATCAAACACTAAAACCGATAATTTTCACAATAACTAAGCTAATTTGTTTATATTAAATTGCACATAACCCTTGATTCCTTGATTATCTTTATAACATGAAAGCAGACGCTGGCTAATTTTAGAGTTCTTGTTTCTAAGGTGGAGCAATTAACGTCCCCCCACGTTGAAAGAACAAGAACTCTTGACGGTTAATGGGTTGATGGATGTTTTCCGCGCGACGTCACACACAATCGGCCTACAAAACAGAGGCCTGGGGCCGTTAGCGAAGCAAACCACACTGATGCATTGACTTAAAATTCAAAAGTTTTAGCATCATCTCGCACGAGAAGGAGTTGCATGTATCTGGTCCATATCATCAAATGCCTAGGTACAACCTAGTGGTTAGCACCCCTGTTCTACATTTTGGAAGACCACGGTTCGAACCTGTAATCAGCAGTTCTGCCTGTGACACATCGCTTTCCTCATTAGAGCGAAACAACCTGAGGCAACCTTCCACTAATTATTGGCAGTGTGATCGAATCAAGGAGGGTGAGTTGAGCGAGACATGTAGCATGCATGAGAGCTAAGAATGCACAGACCTATCAAATTATATCCGGATAGTTTTAACGGGAAGAGACAAACCTGTTAGCCTATGTATAGATGAGCCGGTAGTTAATGTTAAAATACATATATAAGAAGCAAATAAAAATATCGAATTAGATTCAAATGGCTAATGTACAGTTTGGTAGTGGGGTCTTCTAAATACGGTAATGAACCATCAGGTTCCACACAGAGTGAGGAATTTCTTGACCAGCTGAGAAAATACCAGCTTGAAGCTTGTCCAACAGCGACTTTGTAGCCGTCACCATACTGCACACTTCAAGGCCACGGAAGGAACCCCCCCTAGCTTTCCTCGCGGCTCTAAGTCACCAGAACAGCATTTGCTACGCTGCAAATTCTAAATTGTCTTCACTCGCCTGAGCTGCATTGTTTGTGTTGCAACGGTGTAAGATTTGAATATGATCTTGAAACATTCAATTTCGTGACGACTACTACAGCAAATGTTTCTTGGCTCTGTTTTGCTCCCTTGAGCCTCTCCCTGTTGCATGTGATAGCAGAGTGGAGGAAAGTGAACCACTTAACTCCTATACGACTTGGTTTCCTCTCGTCCACATAAATAACTCGAAATTTCTGCAGTTCTAACAGGTGCAATTACGTCTCGGAAGGAATAGACTATACCAGGTTTGAAGATTTCCGTCTTCTGGGTTGTTGCGCTGTGTAGTCTGGTTGATGTTAACCAACGTTTCAGAGGTCATACTGCCTCCGTCATCAGGGCGATGAATATGCATGACCTCTGAAACGTTGGTTAACATCAACCAGACTACACAGCGCAACAACCCAGAAGACGGAAATCTTCATACTCACCGCTGTGAGAACCTCAAGTCTTATATACCAGGTTTGTCTGAATTCGATAAGATACAAGACTTTTACCCTTTGAAGCCGAATGGTAAATGTATGTACCATCTGCTTTAACAATCAGTAACTCTACATTTTCATTTGTGAGCTTCGTATGATTGTCAGAGTAAACAAAATTCGTAACGGAGTTTCGTTGCGTTTTCTTTGAAATACGAACTGACTTCTCAAATTTTATTTAGACCAGTTTCGGCTTCAAATATGTAATGTTTCTGGACTGTTTATGACCGATCGAGTCATTAGTCACGATAAGACTGCAGGTTAGGAAAACGCCGCCTAAAACTAGAAGCCGACTCATACCGAAATGCAGAAACTTATGAAGTTTACAGACGTGTCAGAGATGCTTGCTGCACCCATTGTCTAGGCGATCGCTAAACTTCTACCAGAATAAACGGCACGATTCAGAAAACAGCCATCTTTATACTCGCAGACGTGATAACCCGACATCTCATCCAGACACCTAAGTTATCGCTGGGTGAATTCGACATGGACTGAAGTTTTTGCTTTCCTTTGCTTACGTATGCAAAAATATTCCATAGCTCAGAATAATCTCTTTATTGAAACTTGTCTACCTTGCAGGGCCAGTTGCGACTCAAGACATGAACTCGAGCAAGCCAGGACACCGTGAAACATGACTGCAGAAAACTGGGCATGTTTTAAACATTTCCACACAGCCATTCTTTTTGAATTTCATATCTCGTACTTCTGCCTCGCGTTTCTCACCTGTTGGTGTAAAAGCTCTGGTGAAACA
>NW_019060188.1:68297-84180 GCF_000696155.1 Zootermopsis nevadensis
ATGAAGCAACAATCTTTCTTGAGAAGCTACGCGTATCTACTCACTAACTCCCGCACATTTTATAAAACGCAAGGGTTAATTTCTGTGTTCTCAAAATCCCACCTCCGGTCCCTATCCTGAGCCAGATTAAACCACTTCAAACCTTCAAAACATTATTCCCGAAGATACATTTTAATATTTTCCTCCCAACTAGGTCTTCCAAATGGTCAATTGCCTTCGGATTTTCCAACCAAAATGTTGTAAAAAATATCGCACTCATGCGCGCTATAGGCCCCACCCTCTTTGATCTGATCATCCTAATAATAATTCATAGAGAGTACAAATTAAGAAGCTCATTTTCTCCAGATTTCTGCCCCTCTTTGGTCCAAATATTCTCCTCTGCACTCTGCATAAACAATGTGTTCGTTCGTTAACGTGAGAGGCCAGGTTTCACGCCCGGACAAAACAACATGTAAAATTCTATTTTTTTTATATATTTTAATTTCTGAACAAACACCATCATCATCAGATAGAAGACGGAAAACGAAAGATTCTGAAATGAATGTAACAAGAATATCTCGAATTTCGTCGGTTCTTAACTGTCCTTAAATGAAATTTTGATTTGCTATTGCCGTTTCTAAGCATTTAACTCCAAGAGAAAACATTGGTCTAAACTACATAATTAACGTGTAGCTACGTTTAAAATTTATTTGCTAGTTAGCGGTTATTATTTACAGTTTTGTACGAGTACCTGACTGTAAATTTATCCCAAGCTATCATTTAAGTGCCAGACGTCGATTGAGCAAATGACCCTTTTATAGCCCAATGCTAACTACGTGTTCCATCTGCATCAACAAACACTAAATCTTCATTTGTATTTGTTAGTTTCGTACTATTCTTATTGTAAACAGGGATTATTTCCTTAAACAACATCAACGAACTAGACTTTGGAATAGTCAAGAGTTGTGTTTTCTTTACGGTACGGACCGAATTCTTAAATATTACTCGGACGAGATTCGGCTCCAAAGTGTTAATAATTATCCTAGTTGTAAGATGTTATTGCTTTAGACACATTTTAAATTTATGTTATGTTACAAAGGCACTTATTATATACAAGTTTATAAATAAGTCGCGGTTGAAACATCTTTGAGCAGAGGTAATCCCCCGCGTTTCTAGGAAGACTGTCTGGTGCTGATTTAAAGCAACTTTACGCTCCAGTTCCAGGCAGACAGAAGATATTTCGTGTCCAGAACATCTTCATGTTCAGTAAAAAGCCCTTTAAAAGGATTTTGACTTAAGCTACGTGCATGTGATGCAATTTATCTTTCGATGCAGGACAACGGGCCATTTCGGACTAAATCACGTGACTGTTCTTTTGAACTGCTGTAAAGGACGAAAGAACATCTGCATTTCTGATTGCTGAGGACCAGATTCTTTTGTTTTAATTTTACAGAACTCAAAGGCGTAGATAGGAGGTTCATATAACACGATATTTCTGTTTGGCCTAGATAAAGGGGCAGTTAATTTTGAAGCAGAAGTCGGCGTACGTCATGGCGGAATCTTAGGAGGAATCCAAGAGGGAAGGGTGAAGTGTGAGGGCTTATCTGAAGTTCTGGCATACCATATGTTTCTGAAGATCCTACAATGTAGAAACATAACTTTAGCTGTTCCTTTCTCAATAAATTCATCCCTCCGAATGTTAAATGTTTCAGAACACAGGACAAGTACTACACATTGAATGTTTTCCATAACGCAGTCCGCTGTGTTATAATTTTGTTAACATGCCAGTTGGATAAAACGAGAAGTAGGTCTCAGAGCATGTGTAGACTCTCAAAGAGTCTCGGTGTAGTAATAAGAATTCTGTCTCTGTATTTGAGAGGACTCAAATACAGAGAAAGAAACCAGAACCAATTACCTTTTTTAACATGTTTCCCACTTAAGCGTTCGAAATCACACAACTTTTCGATATATTGGCTAACATATACAATTGTAACACGTCATTAAATAAACTAAGAATCTTATCTAAAGTTTTGCAACGACGGGTTATTACAATAAAAAATGTCTCCATCTTCAGCCCTGAAGATGGAGACGGTGGCATATACCGACAAGTCTTTACGGCGACAAAACTCAGAAAACTATCATCGTCATTCTCACCATTGTTGAACATTATCCATTGTCCTAGTTTTTTAAAATTCAAATAGCTTTTCGGATACTGGAATTTGTTTTCGGGTTCCATAAAATTCAGGGAAATTGTTGACTAGCTGAGCGACTATTAGCTTCTCAAAAACGACTCTGTTCCACAGAGCGAAAAATAAATCTCCAGAATTTCTTCTTCTCTTAATTTAATCACGTACTTATTATTTTTTCTGAAAAAAAGGACCTGACCTGGGTGACGGAACTAAAGCAAGAGTCGAGTCTCTCGACTAGATCACAATCGATATGTGCCGGCAGGAAGATGCAGCTGAAAAGCTCGCTCACGTTTCCACACCGTCATTAGCTGGCGCGGACGTTCGCGTGTGATTTGTTCTGATGCACGGCTTAATTCAATCCTCGTGCCTGAGCTACTCAACTGCCTAATCGCAACATATAAATTAACATATTCCAAGTACATCGGCGTTAAATTATGAGGAAAATAACTTTTTGATCCATCCTTTGTTCCCATCAGTCTCACAATACGACCTATTCATATCCTGTAGTCAGTCTAACTTTTGAATGCACATATGTATGTACGTGTTTATGTAAGTGCTAATAAAACAGTCCTGTTCTGTGCCTGAAATTTTATTGAAATAACGTGTTCTGAAATAATAACTAAGGCTGTTTTACGACGATCTTATAAATATGAATCCTCGTTGAAAAATATTGCATTATTTACACCAGAGATAACACATTGTGTTCCATTTATGCATCCTTCAAACCGGTTATATTCTCCTAGCAACCAGACCAGATACAGAGAAAGTAAGGAGCGTTCATAATTTTATGTACAGAAGGTAACATTTACATTTATTTGCCGAAAGTATTGGAAAAGATGTCTTATAACGTAGGTACTTTTCTATTGTCAAATCCGTGTTACAAACTTCGACAAAAAACAACCATGCTGCCAATCTCTGCATGATGCAGAATTAACTATGTAAATAGAAACTTTAATACAACTTACTGTAGTTCCTGAGTATCTGAAGACTTTATAATTAAATTGTCCGTACTTAAATGGTCTCATTTATTTTATATGTTCTTGCTCAAAACACAGGCAACGGAAACCGAATGAAGAAGTTATATCAGTAAACACGTTTCATCTCAATAGCAGTAAACACATTCTGATTAAATCACACGCTGTGAATTTGCTCTAAATGTTGTCGAGCTAATTATGCATCGTATGCACAAAGTAAATGCATATGGATAGAGAGATGTGTCCTTCTGCATATAATTGTAATCCCAAAGTAGCGAACAGATTTCAATTACAACTGGTAATGAGAAATCGATAATAATTGTGATCGAATGAATTTAATGTTGGTGCTTATCGATCAAACATAACCTCTAATTTACAGGAAGTTTCAAAAGCAGTTCCTCGTACAAAACATTGCTGTATGACAATACACTAATCAAAGTACGATCATTTAAAAAAAACGGTATGGTGAATAAATTGAATCATGCAAGAACAAATAATTTATGATTATGTGCAAAGTGTAAATATTTACAATTCGTATTGATCAATGGCAAAATCATCACTAATTAGGTTCAGTGCTGCTCTAAGTTTGAAGTCCATTATTTCGTAGTTAATTCAGTTCACTTCCGGTTCTAACAAGACCGTCCGAGTGGGAAAATGGATTTGTATGTGTACGCTATTACTAGATTTGTGTCATAAGTTAATAAACATCAAGGAAAATAACAAATGCCATATCGCAACGAACAATAATTTGACTGTAGCGTATACGTAGGAGTGGATTACACATGTTGGTCATAATGGAGACGTGTATTGAATTTCATCGTTAATTTCATCTATAGCCTGTCAGCGTACATTATTCGCTGGTCAATTCATTTGACTTCCCGGATTTTCGTAATAGGTCAGAAAACAATTTTGTATCTGCAGTAAACTAACACCATGAACAATCACAAAGACTTGTTTTGCAAAATACGTGCATTCAAATTCGACTTTTTCTCGTTCCAAGGATTAAAACTACTCATTACATTGTTTTGTCATCCCAGGGTAAGTCTGCCCTTCTATCTATAGGCTATCGATAGAACAGCTTCAGTTTTCATGGAATATTAAATGTGTTTAGCCATGCTTTGATAATTTTATTGTATTATATCGATATCAGTTATTTTTAATTCTTATACAGAGTGATGAAAAGTTGGAACACACTCTCCAACCTCAAAAACAATCTCTTTGTCTAGTAGATATTTACCGACGTTTTAGAAGTGTCTTTATTATCAGGGCAGGGAATATGAAATGTGTTTTTATTACGTTAGACATGCAGATGGAGGCAGTATGTTTCTCCGAAACGTTGGTATCTACCTACATGTTCACATGGTGTTACAACTCGGAAAACCAACATTGACAATTTCTTTGATGTCTTTGACTATGAGATAGGCGATGAATAATGAAGCCCACACAACGGATGACATGGACTCTGAACCGCCGAGGCAGCTCAGTGAAATCGTCCCATTAGTTACGCTAGTTAAGATCTTAACCCGATCTCTTACGGTACGGGAAGGGAGGTGTAGGGTGGAACATATTAATTTCACACTCTGCCCAAGTTTCAACACCATACCCAGCGATATTTCAACTCCATTGTAGCTAGCTTTACTTCTTTAAAGGAAAGAAGTTTCAGCATCTCTCTGAAGTGTTATAACATGTCCTCATTTACTTCTTACTCGTAAGCTACTCGGTATTCTGGAGTGCACTTCAATATCACAATAAATTTACACTACTTTAATGTGTCCTTTTGCGACCACTGAATTTCTCAAAACAATTCTGTGCGACGTTAAAGGAAATATAAAGATTTATATTACATAATATGGCATTTCTGTTGCTGTGTAGCATTAAAGAATGGTATGAGTAAAAGAAACAAATCAGAGGACATTTTATTTTATTTAAAAAAATTATTAAAAGCACCCATGTAATTGATGGTATTTGAGAAACGGTTACTTAAGAGAATGGATCTCCCGGCCTATTTACTTATTTGAGGTTTATTTAACGACGCTGAAAGCAGCGCAGACTGTACAGTTTCAAATGATAAAATAATTAAAAAATACTAAGTTTCAAAGGATGTACACGCGTTCACTGATAAAGTTAAACGCAAATGTCACTTCACAGCTGGGACTGCGTGACTCAACGCCATAACACCACAATTTTCCCCCGATATGAGTCAAGTATCGCTCCATAAATACAAAAGAATAAACCTATTTTACGGCATTTCGTGCCGGGAGCAGGGAAGTGACAGATGATAATCTTTCTCAGTAAAAGCAAAGTACAAGAACACGGCCATGGCACAATAAAAAGTATTATCGCACAAAACAGATTTGAGCTATCAAATTAGTATAACCATCAAACACAATAACTAATGCTAATGCCAGGGAACATGGACAAGAGAGCCACTACAGTTGATAACGCAGTTGACCTTGAGATTGTAATTCCAGGAAAACAAGCATTCTATAAGTAAATATAATTTAATCGTTGTAGTTCCGTTCGGCATGGTTAACAAACCAGAACACAAGGCCGAAATGCTCTGCCGAAGCCATTCACACGCAGTGTTATATGTAACGCATACACATGACATAGCGTTACAAATTATCTTCAATGTATTGTTATATTTACGATTATCTTTTACTACCACTTCTCCCTATTATTCTTGATTATCCGGGAGCGGATTAACCGGGTCTATCTGGTTTAAATAAAAATTTAAAAAAATAATTTTAAAAATCTGCTGTATAAGTTAGAACGTTTAAAAGGAAAGGAATAAATGAAACAACGACATTATTTAACATAAATCAAACAGCGTTGATAGAACGAGGTCTCCTCAGTTGGCCGATAACTCGGACTAGATTTGAATCTGATCCCTCTGGAACATGGGTCCCTAGCTTCCTCGCTGCATGAACCTTGTGGGTGCCTCTACTTGATTTGTAGCGCTCACCTGACCTTGTCCGTGGTGATAATAGGACACGGATGTGGGAGGTCTAAAACACGTTGTGGTCCCAGCGGTATATATGTCCTCGTCTGGGAGATTAATCTGTATTACATGTGCAACAGGACATTGCAAACGTTCTACGCAACAAACGTCAAGACCAATGGCGGAAATGCTAAGTCTTCTTGCAGTTTTTGGAATTGTGTGCTGCATGGCACAGATTAGGGCAGTAAGTACAAGAAAAAGTCATTTCGTGTGAAAAGTGAAAAAGAGGCTAGAAAGGAAGGTAGGGGGGGGTGCAGGGGTGGATATAAGTTTTCCTGAATGTGAAGGTTCCCAGGCACAGCCGGCTCGTCCTTCTGATAAAGGTAGGTTGAATAGAAGACAAATCGTTTGGAAATGAAGAACGTAAAGTGGTGAAGTGTGGACTGTTTTCTGTTGTAAACAAAAGAAGGAAGTTGAAACAGTCCACTTTTCACCACTCCATCTTCTTCAGTTCCCAGCGATTTGTGTTCTCTTCAGCCTGCGGAACAGTTTATTTAAAATATTTAAAAGTTCAGTAACTACATCAAAGACAACAATGGATCTCCATTGGTATATATTAGCTGTTTATTCTGGGTATCATAAGAAATACATAGATACGTACTATGGGAAAAATGTAGACTTACCAAAACTCTTTACATCGTTAAACATGATATTCTGCACGAATTTGGTTTTTTTTTGGTGGTCTGAAAATAATTTAAGTTCATTATAATATTAAACAGAATCAGAGAATAGTACAATAAAATGCGTACAAGTTCTTAGGCGGCGTCTAACATCAAATACGCATAGGCCTACATACGCACGTACACCATACACACAAAAGGGACAAAGTCGTTTAGCGCCTTATATTATTAAAATGCGTAGAGTAATACCTACACTTTCCTACACGTCTTCATAATGCGCTGTTATTGATCTCAGGTAGTATTATTATCCTAATCATGGTTATTATTCTAATGTTATTGTTCTTGCTTAAATATTTTCAATGTTGCCACAATGTTGTAAGAAGCTAAGAATCGCACAGTAACTAAACTTACAAAGCCCAATTCAAATATTTTACATGTTGGGAAGAAATCTAAATATCTACTGGAAGGTTACAGTCTTCAGTGTCTCGTCATTAACACATTAATAACTGTATTAATAATTAACGTCCTAAGTGAAACGTACAGATATGTCGAAGACTGGATTGTCGATTACTAACATCGATAAATAATCCTATAAATGAGATCGATCAGAGTGAAAAGAAAATGGTCATTTCTCAACCGACCATTTTGTAAAAATTACTTCAAAAGTAATATAAAATGAAAGAAATGTTTCAGGTGACATCAGATGAACCCGAAGATGAAGTACAGAATAAATGCGCCCAAGAATATAACGTAGACGAGAGTGAGTATTGGCTTTAAGTCACAAGAAAGAACAAGAGGAATCAGAATTCAACTTGAGAAGCCAAAATCCTTGTCTTTTATGGAACCTGAAGGTTTACTGCCGCATCTACAAGATCCCGCTACCAGTCTGTATCATGAGGCAGTTTAATCCAGCTTACATCCTTACCACAATATTTCACAACCGTACAAAATTGCAAACCTTTTAGACAGAAGTTGAAACGGTAAATACTTATTGAATATCAATGCAAACATCACTTCTAGGCGTCTTTCACGCTCTGGCGTCAGGAAAGATCAACTTTTATACCCGTCCATGTCCGTCTGTCGCGTTTTTCCTACCAGTTCAATGCGGAACAAACTGTAAAAAGTACATCTTTCCAATCTTCTTGAAAATAATGCATTACCAACAACTGCCTTGTCTATATTTAATTCTCTGTCTTGATACAGGTATATTTGTTAACAACGGGAAAACTGAAGACAATGATAACTATAATATCGTCCTAAAGGACGAATCCAATGAATACCACAGGGTAAGTGTTCCAGAGTCCGCAGTTAAATTCCTGCTTCCATTTCACTTTGAATGACCTTGCTGAGAAAATCTGTGAAGATACGAGTTGCATAAATTTTGTTTCCGTCAACCTAATTGGTCGATGAGTAGGGAGGATGCAGAGCTGGTCGAATATCCAAGTAATCATTATCACACTTGTGATGATAATATATGGAAATACCCAATAAGGATCCTTACAGGCCAAACTTAAAGCGAAAGTAATATTTCAACTATACACTAATATTAGCACGATAAGTGTTTCATACATCTTAACCACAACCGATGCCACACATAGTTCACTAATAGTCTTTGCATACCATCTGAAGATGATCTACGACGGTCGAAACATGTAGCGGTAAAGTGGTGAATAAGGCACTCGAATAAAATAAGTTGTGTAAACGAATGATATTTATTTTTAATATTATTACAGTAAATTAAACTAACTTATTGTAATTAATTTCACTTTCGTTCGATTACTACGATCCCGGACTTGAGATTTATTGCATAGGACTGACAAATATATTAATAAACAGTTGATAGTGTTGTTGGTTCTCAGAATTTATCTGTATAATAAGAAAATGTTGATTGGTTGGTTGGTGAGCATTTTCTAAAATTACTATTTCAGTTATTATGACTTCGGTAAAAGATCATATTTCAGAATGCACAATACATTGCATTATATGCTTTAATTAAGAAAGGATAAGTAATGATTTAGAATTTCCATGCAACATTACTTACTTTTAATTATTATATATATATGCTTCTTTGTGAAAACGCACTAAAACAAAATACTGTTCACTCATCCATGGCCTGCTATGTACATGTACTTACATACAACGCAGTAGAAACCATGTTTACTTGTTAACGTTCAACGATGGTTACCGGAAATTGAGCAATATCGCAGCTTTTGTGTGATCGCTAAACTTTTACATAGATTAATTAACGCATTATAATTCATAAAATATGCTTTTGAAGTAGTACTTTCTAGTAGTAGTTTCTTTAATTGTTAACGGATAATTTTATACTATTATTAAAAAGCTATTTTTTTCCTATGTACTAATTTGCCATCTCTCGTTTTATTTCTAGTGCTATGTCCAATGTTTAATGGAGGGTTATGGTTATGTAAGTATTAATATATATATAAAAGACATAAAGAAATCGAGTGCATTAAGCAGATTTTATTCGAATTTGTCTGAATGACAGTCGTTTTACACACAATCAGTAACGGGAAGGACCATAGTTCTATATACAATGAGGTTAGAAGAAAGCGCGTGTTTTGTTCATGTAGTTAAAGTTTATTCAGGATGTGAATGGAGCAGATATTGACAGACACTGATCACTAAGTATACTGGCTTCCTACTGGAAGATAGCAGGGGATGTACATGGAGCCCATTTGACGCTACATTCTGGTAACAGAACTTCATGCCGGATTTAGATAATGAACCATAACCATGCCTGTCAATTGCCTGTCTCTGTTTCCCATACATATTTACTCCCGTTCCATACACATCCTGAACAGTGTATACAGACTACCATCTTAATCATGACGCCACAGAGGAGGAAATGCAAGGATGCGTAGTATCAAAGGTAACTGTACGTTAATGTAAATGACATATTTCAAGATGTGACTGGCCATAGGCTCTAGTTAATAGACAGAATACAAAACAAAGTAGACTACTTAGTATCACACATTTTGCAAATCACAAATAGACAAGTATTTAGGAGTAATGGAAGATAAATCAAATCTTCAGTGACGAATTTGTAAGACGTATCTACTGCTACATATATCTCAAACGAATCAGTAAACAAAAATACATTAACAAAAGTTGAGAATTTTTCAAGCTATAGTGTGATAGTGAAACTTCAAGATTCTCAATTAGTAATTTTTATATTTTTCTTGCTAGATCTTGATATAATTATGAATTTTATGGTTTGAACCTTTCATCACATATTAAGTCAAAACGCGAGGAGCACGCACGGGGCATGGGAGACAGAATAAATGAGTACAAAATTTTGGTCTGAATACCTGAAAGGAAGAGAAAAGTTGGAGAACTACGTTTAGATGGGAAGAAACGATTAAAATTAATTTAAAAGAAACTGGATTTCACTATGTCAACTAAATTAAACTGGTTCAAGTTTGGCGGGCTTTTGTAAATACTGAAATGAACGGTTCCACACAAGACTGATAACTTCTTGACTGACATGAAAATAAATTCAGCACTATTTCCAAAATTATTGTAATAAAATTAATTACTCCTTTATAAAAGAGCCTATTACTAATAAACAATATACAACAGATTCAGATGCTGATGTGTTGTTTTGCAGATGAAAGATGGCGAAGTGAACCAAGAATATGTGGTAAAGGAAGCAGGAAAGGCATTAGAGGAGGATGGTGTGCAATTTGAACAGAAGGAATTAGAGTCAGACGTAGCAGCATGTGCAACGCAAAGTAAGATGTAATCAGCCTTTTAAACTGTAAAATCGACATATTTAGTTTATAGAAGCATTACCTTATCATCAACCATCCTATTCATTACATAACATCCTCCACGGGTTCAGAAATACTGCAATGAAACTGGCTCCTACATGGATAAAACATGACTTGTAATTCAGGGTAAACGATTTTCAGAGCTGACATAACTCCGACAATCCAAGACAAAATTACAACAAAATATTCCAAATAAACTAATTTGTGGTATTTGGATCATTGTTGGAATATGGTTATATTATCATACTTTACACAAGTCAGAAACCCACTAATTTCATGATACAAGAGTAAATAACACTTATAAGTAGAAAATCGAGCGATAAAAATAGTATATAATTCTGACCAAGACGTAACTTCTTGCTTGCAGCTGGTGAAGGAAAATGTAATAGAACATACCAGATCACGAAATGCTTGTTTTACTATTCTAAATAGGAGAATCAGAAATAGTAAGTTTCAGTGAGTATATATTATCTGATCTATATATATTTCTCCCAATTTGTAATGGATACTAGACTACATTTTAAGTTACTTCATTTTCGTTTCACATTTAAGCATTAAATTCCACATATAAACAAAAGTCAATTCAGTACTTTTATATACATTACCCGAACTAAAGTGCAATCCAATCTGTTGACAATTTTTCACCAGCATTTAAAATCAAACATTCCTTATAGGCCTCAAACATTCTTAAAGACAAACCATTATAAATATGTAAAATATATTATTATATTACATCGTTGTGTTACTATAAAAGTGCCAACCGTGTTCATAATTGTGAATTTACAAACAATGCAGTTTATTCTGTGTTCATTTCATTTTGAGGAACGGAGGAGAGAATCTGGTGGCGGAACAGAAAAGCAATCAGGAATCGATGCCTGGAAACATATTTGTTGCATCGGATCCAAGTATTCCATAATAACCCAGAGGCCTCATATACGTAAAATCTTATATATGAAATGTTCTAAACAAGATAACCAATTAAATAAATCACAAATAAATTACCATAGGACTATTTTTACGTATTAAATAAACAGACATCCCCATAAACCCCCCTCTTGACGGTTCCTTTCAACAACAATGCAGTTCATGCTTCCACACGTCCTAATACCGTCCTACCCCTACTCCCCAGTAATATCCGTACTCCTTACGATTCTTCAAATTGTGCTGCTATTAACAGCAAGAGCAACTTAAGATTATCAAAACAACAATCATTATCCTAACAAAAATGATTCTTTCTCAAATTTCTTCACTAAGTTCCTCCACTGTGAGAAAGACGCTAGGAATTGTATATAATGCGAAGTTTTATAATCCAATTGAAATATTTACATTTGCTTCATATGAAATGTCTGTATAGCCTCAGGAGATCATATAAGACCGAAGCATGTTGCACTTAAATACTGTTGTTGATAATAAATTATAAGGCATTGTTGTGTAACGAAATTCTACTCCCCATACTACAATAATGCAAACATTGCACATGGATATGTTTACTGACATAGAAACGATACGAATAAACACGGGCTACGGCCATCAGTGCAACAATTATTATAAATAAACAGTATTGCGACGTTTCCATGGTTAGAAAACTCTGTACAGTTACAGAAGTATAGAAAGACGGACGTGTTCATAGAAAGCTCTGATTAAGTTTTGAATTTCATTATGGGACTCAAGTGTGATCCTTCCAAATCTCATAAAAAATCGGGATGCAGGAAATGGTGGCGAAAATTGTCGTGCGTACGAAGGGTAAGTACATACTCGGATCAAATTAATTTGTATCCAACATTTTTCCGTGGCGTTACTGCAAGGGTTTTGCATCACTCACAGATCATGTGTGATATTTACAATGACATCAAATTATGACAGAGAGAGAAATAATGCTTTAAGAAGGGACGACAAATAACTTACTCCACAGAATTTCAGTTGTTAAGGATACCCGGTGGGTGCTATTTATGCAGCGTAAGAATTGCTTATTCTTATAGCAATGTCTTTCAAAATAAATTTATAAGAAATTGCAGTATTAAAATATAAAAAAACACATGACCACGAAATCTAAATATCTGTAACTTTAACATTAATCAAAACTGAGAAAAGATACATTTAAAGATAAAATATTGCAACTTACGGGAATCGAACTCCGAACATGCATTAACGCATCCTTGCTGCATGTAGTGGGGTCCATCAATTTAATTTCCCAGACTGAATTAGGGATGCAGTAATGCAGTGTTCATTTCTGATTAATCTGATACGCTGAATATAAAATACGCCGTACATAAAATTATACTCTTAAAATACTATTTTATATAAATTACAAGGGCATTGTTAATTTAGTTTAGTAGCAATATTTTTCTCATTTGATAGCTTCCATCTGCGATAATAGTGTGATACAACAGGTACAAGGCAATCACAATCAATTAAAACCAAATAAGTAGTCTAAGTACCCTTTTTGTAGTATGCTTAGATATACAATAACATTACGATTATGTACATTCGTTGAGAAATATATTTTCCCTGATAATCAAAAACCCGGAAAATCAGCAAAAATTGAACAAAAACAAGTATACGAAACACATCGTTTCAACTTTCCTTGCGTACTTTTACAGTGTGACATGTGACAATACTGTGTGAGAGAGTGATCTAATCGCTGATTTATACTCTGTGATAAATTATAAAATAAATCAATGTTCCGCAATGATTATTATTACTCTCCTCATGTTACAGACAACTCATAAACTCAAAAAGTTTACAAAGATGGTTTGCCAATTTAGACTCATAATCTTAATAGCCCTATATGAACAATCATTTATCTGCCTTCACTGTCTACTTGGTTCACATGCCTTGCTTTCCAGAATCGTTCTAACCAAAGTGAATGGAATTCTCTATCACATACTTACGGTGTATATAAACCATTGCAGAATGTATCACCATGCGAGAAAAATGTCCTTGAAGCTTCAGAACGGACTGCGACTACCTCACCAGAAGCCAAACATGAGGTGCCGGGTGAGACTTCTGACACAGTTAGACCCAAACCCACCAGCACAATACAGGCGTCTGAAGATCAAAATAAACTCACTTTTGAAGAGATAGGAGAGTTGATAGAGAAGTGTTTCAACGATGAAGATGCAGATACTGTAGAGGTGTCGGGTGAGACTTGTGACCCATTTAGACCCAAATCCACCAACACAATACAGGTGTCTGAAGATCAAAATAAACTCACTTTTGAAGAGATAGGAGAGTTGATAGAGAAGTATTTCAACGGCGAAGATGCAGATACTGTAGAGGTGCCGGGTGAGACTTGTGTCCCAGTTAGACCCAAATCCACCAGCACAAGTCAGGCGTCCGAAGATCAAAATAAACTCACTTTTGAAAAGAAAGGACAGTTGATAGAGAAGTGTTTCACCGGTGAAGATGCAGATACTGTAGAGGTGCCAGGTGAGACTTGTGACACAGTTAGACCCAAATCCACCAGCACAAGTCAGGCATCTGAAGATAAAAGTAAACTTAGTTTTGAAGAGAAACTACAGTTGATAGAAACGTTTTTCAAGAGTCAAATTGCAGATACTGCAGAGATGCCGCGTGAGACTTCTGACACAGTTAGACCCAAACACACCAGCACAAGTAAGGCGTCTGAAGATCAAAATAAACTCACTTTTGAAAAGAAAGGACAGTTGACAGAGAAGTGTTTCAACGGCGAAGATGCAGATACTGTAGAGGTGCCGGGTGAGACTTGTGTCCCAGTTAGACCCAAATCCACCAGCACAAGACAGGCGTCTGAAGATCAAAGTATTCTCACTTTTAAAGAGAAACGACAGTTGATAGAGGAGTGTTTCAAGAGTGAAAATGCAGATACTGCAGAGCCGACTGAGACTTGTGACCCAGGTAGACCCAAATCTACCAACACAATACAGGCGTCTGTAAGAGTGAAGATGCAGATACTGCAGAGACGGCTGAGACTTGTGACCCAGGTAGACCCAAATCTACCAACACAATACAGGCGTCTGAAGATCAAAGTATTCTCACTTTTAAAGAGAAACGACAGTTGATAGAGGAGTGTTTCAAGAGGGAAAATGCAGATACTGCAGAGCCGACTGAGACTTGTGACCCAGGTAGACCCAAATCTACCAACACAATACAGGCGTCTGAAGATCAAAGTATTCTCACTTTTAAAGAGAAACGACAGTTGATAGAGGAGTGTTTTAAGAGTGAAGATGCAGATACTGTAGAGGTGCCGGGTGAGATTTGTGTCCCAGTTAGACCCAAATCCACCAGCACAAGACAGGCGTCTGAAGATCAAAGTATTCTCACTTTTAAAGAGAAACGACAGTTGATAGAGGAGTGTTTCAAGAGTGAAAATGCAGATACTGCAGAGCCGACTGAGACTTGTGACCCAGGTAGACCCAAATCTACCAACACAATACAGGCGTCTGAAGATCAAAATAAACTCACTTTTGAAGAGAAAGGACAGTTGATAGAGAAGTGTTTCAACTGTGAAGATGCAGATACTGTAGAGGTGCCGGGTGAGACTTGTGACCCGGTTAGACCGAAATCCACCAGCTCAATACAGTGTACTCACTTTTAAAGAGAACCGACAGTTGATAGAGAAGTGTTTCAAGAGTGAAAATGCAGTTACTGCATATTTGGGTGAACATTCAGATACCGCAGAGGTGCCGGGTGAGAATTGTGACCCAGTTAGACCCAAACCCACCAGCACAAGATAAGCGTCAGAAGATGAAAATAAATTCACTTTTGAAAATAAACGACGGTTGATAGAGAAGTGTTTCAAAGGTTAAAATGCAGATACTGCAGAAATGCCGGACTTCGTCTGGAAGACAGGCAAATATTCAAGAAAAGCATTAACAATATAACAAAATCTGCAGATCCATCAGCCTGAAGACAGCATCAGCTCAGAAGCAAAGTCCAATCGTCTTCAACAAGTATTTCTGCTCCATGTAGTGTCGATAAAGCAGATCGACGTCTTAGAGATGCTCAATGCCTCACTGATGAGACAGCGCGTGAATTTCTCGGTAGACATGAGAACATGTCTGTCGAGGTAGAACCTTGACCTCAATATTTCCGGGTAGAAAGGTAGGGGTGGTTAGAATTGATGGTGGAGTGAGTGAGCAAGAGAGGGGAAACGGGTGAAACGGAAAGTAGACCGGGAAGTGTTGTGTAGTGAGAACAGAACTTCTTGATTTCTTCTTAGGTTCTGTCTCCTCCAACTCCTTTTGGCCGGGCTTTATTCAGCAGTTTCTCCTGCCTCGCTCCTTCGATGTCTCATCGCAGTCCCCTACGCCCCCTCGACCCTTTGTGATGGCCCGGGTTCTACCTTGTT
>NW_019060188.1:102237-132824 GCF_000696155.1 Zootermopsis nevadensis
AACATCGACCAGACTACACAGCGCAACAACCCAGAAGACAGAAATCTTCATACTCATCGCCCTGATGACGGAGGCAGTATGACCTCTGAAACGTTGGTTAACATCGACCAGACTACACAGCGCAACAACCCAGAAGACAGAAATCTTCATTTTTAATAATGTTTTAAAATATACTGATCTACGGATCACTACAAATACAGGATACTGGAGCGCAGAGGTAAAGATACAAGGATTATATGCCGTGTCGTGAGTAGTAAGTAGCTCATTTCAAGATCCTTCTACTTTATCATCGGTTAAACTAACATAAGACCCTTAAAATAATCCAAACCGAACCAATATCAAAACAGGCAGATAAAATTTATTTTATATCTAATTACGCAACTAACAAACTATGTGGCAGCAAAACTCAAAAGCTTAACACTTGAAACCAAGTCACGCCAACGGACGTGCTGCCGAGTCAGTTTCGTCCAATTCCCCCCACCTTCACAGAGCACCTTTTAACGAACCATCGAACCATCTCTGAGTGGTTCCTCCCCAACTCAGTCTTCGTCAGATGTGCACTATATAATACTTTAGGCCTACCATACGATACTCGGTTTTATCTAAATCGGACAGGCAGTTTTGGTCTTAAATCTAAATATTTTTTGGGGTGGTACGTTATATTAAAGTGGATATTGTTCATGATCTCGATTTTTTGCGCACACAGCGTTCTCGAAAATGGTTGTTTCGTCATCAGATAAGGAGGGTTTCTATTCGATTGGGCCAGAGATCGAAACTTGCTGGGCCTCAGGGACCCAACCGAGTAGGAACCTTTCCCTCCCATCGCCCTGTACCCCGTACTTCGCACACCCTTTTAGTTGATGAACGAAACAGATTCAATTTTCGGATAGATTTTTTTAAGGACAAACTAGAAGATGGATATCGATAGTCTGGGTCTTGTAATATGATTACAGACGGAAGAACATGATGAGATTAATGTTTCTTTGGCAGGAGGGAGGATTTTATTTTGAGAACGTAATGGGCTGCACTGGCAAGGCCTTTTCCGGTGGTTTAGTGTTTGCTGTGTTGAGCATTCGGGTTGTACTTTATAACACAACTAAAGGCTCACCTTTACGCCTCTTCCTTCTTTACCTTGGTTCCTGTACAGGCTGCCACGACTTCCTGGATAGTCCACGGTGTGACCATGACAATAAAGCCCAGAGACATCGCCGCCATCGTCCTTGAGGCGTTTGTGCTTAGTCGCCTCTCCTGAGCAACCAGCTGTAAGCAAAAAATCGGTCAAGAAAAGCCTTTATACCAAAGGCAGGAGAAGAATAAATCTAGAATTTATTAAAGTGATTGATAAGGGTGTTTACAATCTGTTAACAAAGGCCATGTAAGTGTTAAAGTGTTTCTGGGACACCCAAGTATAGACATTCTTCTGAAACATCCAAGTGTTATATTTTATACATTCCACATTTTGTTTCATAATACAGACTTAGTAACTGCGGATTAAATACGTGTATTTTTCAAAACTAACCAATAAACAATCGAAAATCTCTAATAAGATAAGCGGCTTGGGTAATATGGTTACGATTATAATTAACAAACGTCAGAAGAAAAATTATTACCATAATTTTGCCCCTTTCCAATATTGTAGCGTAGTACAGGGAGGTGGGATGTAAACCTGAACTTCTGGCCAACATGTAAATGTTAAGGACTTGCTGCAGGGACCAAAGTAAACTACAAAGAATCCCATGGCCGAGAATCGAACAGTAGACTTCCAAAAGAAGCATCTGGAAGGAAACAGGGGCGTTCTGGATCACTACGGAGGTGTTAAACCCGCGCGCAGGAAGAAATGGTTCCGTTTTATTGTGATGTGGGTTCACACAATGGAAATCTTATCTGTGACGCTCCATCAGTCACCAATCAACCGTGGAACTGGCCGACACGCTGGCGTCGCCCTCAATGACGCACTGCGTCGCGACGCTAGTTGAGATGACGCGCAGCATAGAAGTGGCCAAACTGATACCGATAACATATTTGCAACAATTTATCGAAGTAGAGTCACAAGATACAGATTGATTATCGACAGAATTAACGAAACAGTTGCCATACTATACTGAAAAGACCGAAAAATTCAACAGATGATAAAACTAATAACTTTTTCAGTAGTTATATATACACTGAAAAGTTTTTTTTCAAAGAAGTTAAATAGATGAACGACTTTCATACAGATCTTTATACCAAAAACCTAAAGGGAATGCATAGCTTACGCGAGTAGTATAATATTAAAATGTATATTAACCAAGATATTAGGATTTAGACTGGATTAATCAGACTTACGATAAGGTAGAGTGGCGGAATCTTACAAACACGACAGTGAATCTTCTGGATGCATGCGGGGAAGATAATTTTTTATCGGCTGAGTGCCTATAAGCATCTCAATAAAAACTCTGCTCCATACAATCAGTTTGTTCCACACACTCACAAGAATGCCTCCACAAACGCGGCACAGTTCAGAATCCACCTAAGGCTCGTAATATTTATTACCATGTGTAGCCTAGAAATAAAAAACATGGTGAGATTTCAGATTCTCACAGCGGCGAGTATAAAAATTCCATCTTCTGTGTTACTGCGCCATGTAGTTTGGTAAAAGTTTACTGACGTTTCAGAGGTCCTTGCTGCCTCCAAAATCCCCCAATGATGGAGGTAGAAAGCGCTTCTGAAACATATGGAAACTTCTACCAAATCACACAAAAGGCGCCAACAACCCAGAAGAAAGAAAATCATCTTCTGAGCAAAAAAACTGCTGTTACACAAAGTTACTTGTATTCTTGTTAAATCTGTTAACAAAGTGTCCCTCTCTAATTAAGAAAGTAATACCGCTGAAGTTCCTCTTATAGTTCTTAGGCATCATTATGCTTAAGCGCGCAAGAGCGGCAGTTGTCCCATGCCACTTACAAAGCGTTTGATATTACCCTCTTTTACACATTTTACAGAAATCGATCATCGATAAAAACACCCTCAGAGACACATCAAACGTCCCGGCAGAGTGGCTAACACTCCCGCTCTGTATTTAAGAGATCCCGGGTTTAAATCTCAGCCCGGAGTTCGGCCAACCTACGTGAGATTTTTCGTGGGTTTTCTCAATTCCTCTCAAGCATATTCCGGGACAGTATACGAAATTATGCCATAATCGCTTCATCCACATCCTCTTCAATAATTTATCATTCAGTCACCCAACGTTATACAGTCTCTCAACTAATAGTGTCGTTAAATAAACAACAAATATAAATACAAAAACCAGTTATTCTCCTATTTGTCTACTGCCTACAAGAGTTATCCATCTTTCTTCGAACATTCATTCTACCTCCTTTGAGTCTGTCTCGAGATATACTGATATTTCTCAGAAGTTCGCTACTCTGAACAATATATTCGCCACCAATTCACCTTGCCTTCTTGTCATATAATCATTTATCTATCCATTAAACGCTGACGTCTCTATTCGCCTTTTACGCCAGTTTCTTTCTAGTTTTACAGACTATTCTGCTGTTCGATCCATACTTCAGTTTCCTCTATTAATATTACGCGTACATTCTTTTAGGACAAATTGACTGCCTCTATGGCGCAACAGCCCGAAGCCGAGCCTTGGCCTCCTCCCACATGGGAGATTTTCACGACAAATTAACGACATTAAATCCTTCGGCTGAAACATAACAAACCCTGTATGATTTGAAGTTTTCACAGCGGTGAGTATGAAATCTTCATACTCACCGCTGTGTGACAAGTTGTATGCTTAACTAGAGAGAATATTATGGCTGCCGGTGGATTTAAAAAGAGTTCTTGACGTTTATTCGACATTCTCACTTCGTTTCTTATCTTGGCTTTGCATTATTCACGCGGCGCTACTACGTTACATCTTTAAGTGACGTAACTAAATAAATGTCCTCTCAATTGGCCGAGAAGTTCTAAAAGCTTCGACAATCTGATTACGCGGCACGGAGTAAAGCATTGACGTAATGTTTGGTCTTAGTGAGCTTTTAGATAAAGAAGTCAACGAACCACAGCACTCAAGAAAAAGGACAGAAATGTATTTTAACTGTCTTTTTACAGCCATGAGGCCATCGTACTTTATTTACGGTTTCTAAACTATTAGGAATCACTTTAACAGAATCATATAACATGATTAATTATCTCTTCATTTATGGGCGTAATTAATAACTAATTTGATAGTAAATTATCCTAGAGTAGTCGATAATTATTTTATCAAGATATTTTAATGGATAACGATTCCGAGGGTTAATCATCTTAATTATAAAATCCAACAAATGGCGCTATTCTGAGTATTTTTTTATAACCAAAAGGCACAATTTGTCATACAAAACAGATGTGGTAAAATAAAAAAACGATGTCAAATAGTTTCCATTTTCAGTATAATTTTCATAATATTTTCTCAGTGATAAGCAATTTTAATCATATCAGTGCAGTTTATTTTAATAAGAAAAATAACAGGACGATAAACTGGAGCCTTTACTCGTCACAAATAAATTAGTTATTTTCGGAAATGTTCATACTTTCAATTTCCGCTGTTCTCGACCAAACAAATGCATTGGGCACGATGATATTCCAGGTATTCAGACAAAGTTTCCGGGGATATCGACCGACAATTTGCGTCACAACCTTCCCACCTCTGTACAGACAGAGAATAACAGGATACATGAGAAATGCATTTGCGATTTAAATGTGAAGGGTAGACCGTCAAAAATCTATTAAATTCATTCCGGTATCAGTACGTACGACAAAACGATGGAGTACTGATATGACATTACAAACTGCATACAGCATTTGTTGTGTTGACCTACGTCTTCTCTGCATGAAGTCGATGAAGGTAACGCACAATGAGTAAGGCTACATTTAAAGTTCTCACAGCAAAGAGCTGAAGATGTCCATCCTCTGGAATGTTGCTCTGTATAATCTCGCATATACTGACCAGTGTTTCAGAGATTATCTCCCAGATGATAGAAGCAGTAAGCACCTCTGAAACGTCGTTCAGTATATAAAATTAAAAAGTGACTGACCAAGGAGAGAATACAACAATAGAGATAGTTACAGTAGAGCAGAGGACGATAAAAACTCTGTGTTAGGCGAACAATGAGAATTAACGTAAACGTTCAGTTGCAGACACGTGTAGCATTCTAGTTTACATTACGCAGAACTGAGCTTATTTTGAAATATTTTTGAGTAGAAAACAAACAGAACACATATCTGACCTTTCGCGCTACCTACGTGTGAAGCTGAATAATAAATCACAGCCAAATCGATGTTTGCCCTGGCATTCTACTTGCGTTACCTCTCTCCATTGGATCAATACTTGAGTCGGCAGTAAACGAGAAACTTTACTCCGAAGCTTAATGATTCTAATTACATCTGAAATGAAGACGTTAATGATGATCCACACTTTAAAGCAACTTTTTTTGTGGAGGTAACCAATACAGGAGCTGGAAAAGTTTGCTGTGAGTCACTGTAGGAAGAAGAGATGGGATAAGGAAATGATTAAAAGAATAGAGTTCTTTCGTTCAGGAAATTGAACTTGAGAATTCTTGAAGAGAAAAGTTTCGAAAACTTCGCTCCAGGGGTTAGTTGTGTAACTAGATGCATAATGCATACTTAGCAGGCACCAGACTGGTATAAATTACAACGATAACTATCACATCCCGATAAAGGCAAAAGTGTTAAGTAGGGCTGCGAGTCACCTCCAGCATACTCCAGCAACGCATCTCTTCTGTAGGAAGAGTACATCGGAAAACACGAGATAGTGTGGCAACTCGTTTGCTTTCTATCTGTGAGATACACGGTTCGAATTTCGGTGCAAACAATCTCTATTCCCATCAAAACATTCCGTTGTTTCCCTCAGTACTCCAAAGCAAACGCGAGGAACGTAAAGAAAGCCTACATTAGTATACTGGACGCAAAATATCTGCGATCCTGTGCTACGTCACAGTAAGTACTGAAGGGAAAATGGAAACAGCAAAGGGGGAGCACGACGTCTCATGGGCTATCGCTCCCCCCCCACCCCTTACTCTGGCTGGCTGACCAACAACGTGTGTATTTATAACGGCCAACGAAGCTCGGAGATATCTTGCGTCAAGTTTACAAGCCAATAGTGTTTCCTCTACCTCCCCTTTCAGTCCGTCGTACATAATCATCCTCTTGTCTCATTTGATGCTAAATAACCTCTGCAGCTGATAAAGAGTGTTACGTAACCAAGTAACCAATGGCAGCCGAATTGACGAACGGTTATAGTAAGTAACTATTTTAGTGTACCAAAGCTTCGTATCATTACCATATATAATAGATGGGTAGCATTACGAAGTAAATTATAAATCGACTTGAACACGGCATAGAACTGGTTCAGTTTGCCAAAGTCATATATTTAACAGCGAAGCCAATCGATATGAATTTATGTATCTGTATTGTTCAGTCGTGATATATCGCACTGTTAACATGCCATCTAATAAAAGTTGTTATAAAAAGTTTAGATCTTCGTAAAAATGTGCTATTAGACTAATGCTGAAGTAGTAATACCGTATAATCATAAGGGTTACCCTAAGAACAGTGTAAATTTTGGAAGTAGCCGATGAGAATATCATGGATAACAGACGTTTGAATTAAGACGAGAATTGAGATAATTACATAATGAAGCAGCTTCAATATAATCATTAAATACGTAGTTGTAGACTGGATTAAACTGGCTCAATAGAAAATCCTATGGAAAGATCTTGTATATGGAGTGATGAAGGTTCCGTGGATTTTGTTGAAAATAACTGAAAACATTCCATCCTTCCTTAAGGAATATAGAATGGAAGAAGCCAAGATGTTGGGCAAGAATGCCATGTCACGTGATAGATGTGTGAAACAAAAACAAAAAAGGGAAAAATCATATACCACGACATGACAGAAGGCATGATTGATACAGCAGCGAGGAATATGTTACGCAAAAAAGGGAAATATGACGCTGGAGTTACTCACACTGAGGAAAAACAAGAACAAGATGCTGTTACAGAACAAGAGTACGGACCGAACGACATAAACATGATGTTTCTGTTTCAAATGAGCATCACAACAAAGGAAGAGGAAGATACTTCTTGTAAATAACCAACACTCACTCAGCAGGTAAAAAAAAATTGTCTTTTATTAAACCCAAAGATTCATTACTGTATTCACAATGGCCTATCACTGGGCTCGATCCTGAGACACCTGAATCCAATCCACACCCGCTATATTTTACAGTGTCTTAATATTAATCTGACAACTACGCCAAAACTTCGCAATCGGTACAAACAGAACTTCTTTCCTTTCAGATTTTTTAGACTAAAATTAAGAATGTAATTATATTTTAACACTTTGATTCCGAATCTCGTCAAAATAATATTTAAAGATCCAATCCGTACCTCAAAGGAAACACAAAACTTCACCACAACAAAGATACGGTGGTTAATACTTCTTAATACAGCAGAAGCTGTTTATTCTCAGAATCTCATTAAACCTGTGGACAAAATGCAGAACTACCGATTATTAAAGCAGGTTGTACATAACAAACACTTTTTACCGCTAGCTGAGTTAGAAGGAAAGGCAACTGATAGTCTCATTTGTGAAAGAACAGGTCCAGGTCTTCAGTGAGGCTGCAATGTCCCAGCAAGAAGACAGTGACCGCACCTTAAAAAGTTACCAGAAATTCTGGAAATTTCATTACTGTCAAGAGACTCTGAATAATCTTGTACTAAAATTAGAGATTCAAATTGTTTCTACCCCAAATTCATTTATTCGTTTACGATTTATTTGAAGACAGAATGATTACTGAATAAAGAAATAGAAAGGGTGTGCAGTAACGTGTTATTGGTCTAATTTAACAAACTATCCCGAGATTTGGCCGGTGGGACTGAGTAAAATCAGAAAAGCTCAGTCGTGAAGCCGTAACCTCTTGAACACAGAGCAGGTGAGCTAAGCACTCGACAGCGACGTTCGGTATTTTTGTCTTACGGAAACAAAGAAAGAAGCAATGAAGATAAAGAAACAAGGGGAACAAAAAAGGACATAAACGAGGAATAGCAGAAAGAAACGAGAGACAACGAATCACAAAAGTATTTCTAATACTTGGTCTATCCGACACGGTTGGATAAAGAACTTCTTCAACTGTGGACTCTTGCCATCTAGATTAGCGCTAGTTTGTATCTCGCAAGAAGCCAAAGTGGAACCAAGGAGAAGCAGAACCCAAGCACTGTCGCTTGACTGCAGTTTCAATGTCCTCAACTGGAGCAATATATAACCCAACCACCGCGATGAATCGACCGTTCTCGCTTGTGTCCGGAGATAACGGCACAGCGCAACTAAATCGTTCTGCACATTATCGCCACCAGCGGCAGTCACCAGACTCCTATTTCGTTAAGTAGCCTACATGTCTAGAAGATCCATACCGCGCTCCTGAGTTCGAAACCCTCTCGAGACACACGAATGTCTGTCCTCCTTTCGCTTAATAGTCCTGTAATGGTAGAAGCACTGCTATGATCTGATCACCCATACAAGAAATGGCCTGTCAATGGCCTTCGACCAGAAGAATCCACGTATCTGGTATTCACAAGCCTTAACACCATGTGAGACCAAGACAGCAAATGACAAAAATGCGGTTAAACGGATAGAATGCCTTTTACTACTTATATTGTTTATAAACTTGATTCAAAATGCACGTAAAAATTAATTTAACATCCATGTAGTTACTATTATTAAGTAATAGTTTATTAATATAGTCCACATAACAAATAAGGAGTTCATTCAGAATAACGTTCATTTTAAAACAAACACGACGAAGACCTGCTTATTTTACTTATTATTCAATAATATTAATATTTAATATGTTCTCCTGAAAAGTAAACACAAGCCCTCATTAACAGATTACAGAAATGTGCCTGTCTTTAGAGTAAAACAGTCTGCAAAATTTTCATGCCTAAGGCAACAGACCTCGTAACACACGCAACCAGGAGAGCCAACCTACTGGCCTCTAAGCTTGGCCAACTTCATCCTGTAACGTAAACACAACAGACGATTTTTGGTTTAATTTTACTCGTCGTATAAGCAGCAGAAACTAATTTCAGCGAGAATATCTCAGTTTTTAACAAAACAATTATTTAGTAAGTACTACTTCCAGTTTCTCATACTGTATTAATTCCAAAACGCGTTCACAAGAAAAACAAATCGTGTCTCTAAATAACACTTCTTTTTAAAGATATACGTAAATTAGTAATTTGTTCCATCTGCTGCAGATTGCGTCCTTGTTGACAGAGACAATTATGCCAAGGCCCGCCATCGTTGCGAAACTTAATTACGCCAATTCCAATCGGTTCCACGGGAAACATCTGCAGACTACAGATTTTTATGAGAAAATAAAAAAGAGAAATCTCGAATTTCTTGAGAGAAACGTTTCATTTAATATAGCAAAGGGATCTGTTACAAATAAAAATCCAGGCACTAATTTATTGTCGCCTTATCTACTTAGCTTCCAGCGCATAGCATTGCTCATTACATCTTCAATGGGTTAACGAAACAATGCAACAAGAAAGTACAGAGCAAACTCGATCTATACAAATTAAAGGAACTGAACTACTTAATAAATTGAAATTAGGGGCTCGAAAGAGAGTACGCTGTTCTTAGACGCAATGTTAACAGTGGAAGAAAGAGCAGCAGTACCAACGTAACAATGATAATAATTTCCTTCCACAATTTTGTGACAACCTTTATGTAAGAAAAATTCAACAAAAATTTGATTTGTAGGAGTTATGTTCAATCGACACAAATTTTGCATTCAAATGTCATATAGCATAATCTACATCAGTTGAGTGACCGTTGAAGATACAAGGCGATGGAGCATGGACGTCCGGATGCATCTTCCAACTGTACACAGAAAACAACGTACAATTAAATGGGGCAGAGACTATTATGTACCCTGTACTATTGAGTGGCTTTCGAGTGCTAGGCACTGCCCGTTATCAAGCGTGGAAAATTAGTCTGTTGAAATGTCGGCTTCCAAACAGCGCAGGGTCCGGTGTCAGCCAATTGTTAGAATAGTCTGTTTAGCAAGAGGAGAGACGTTCGAGATACAGAAGTTTGAATTTATCACCAAGTAACTACAAGTCAGCAATTCCAGACAACATTTAGCAACACTGAATATTGACATCACAAATTGTTGCAGTTTCAAGTAGGTGTTTTTAACTTTGCGATGTGAACAAGTATTAAAATTATTTTCAGCTCGTATGGCCTCCCTGAATCTTATCCTCAGCCAGCTGAATCCTATCCATATAATAATATTGGTTTGAGATAATTTTATTATTATCTTTCGTTCAGCTAATTCGATCACATGCGCGGTACACGCTCTGCCTACCTCAGATTCCAACACTCGGTGTATGCAGTATTTGGTGAAGACTACAAATAATAATATAATAGAAACAAATTTATGTTGTGTTATAAACAGATGAATAATCGTAACACCATCCAGTTTAATCCACTAGCTTGCTTTGAATAATCCGAGACAACCAGGTGACAATTTAAATAGTTAATGTATTATCCCACAGAATTAGTAAACCTGAACATGTCACAATTTTAGACATTTAGTTTGAAATATCTTAAACAAT
This sequence comes from Zootermopsis nevadensis, assembly GCF_000696155.1. The sequence continues at coordinate 112,902 of NW_019060188.1, forward strand.
TTCATAACTGAAACTTGATTTCTCTAAATCATATGAAAATTGGTTATTCCCTGCTTCAACGACCAATAATTTTACTTTTTGCCCAGTTTTAATTTACGGGTTTTGTACAATTCCCATAATAAACAGCGATTATCTGCTTAACCTGCATTAATCAACTGAATATTTTTAACGGAGACAGGTTGTGTTTCCTTTAAGGTACGTACTCAATTATTAAAAGTTACACGTATTCAGATAATCTGTCGCTTCTAAGAGTTAATAAACCTTCGATGTGGGTATGAAAACAAGAAAAACATTGTGAAATGTCCACTTTATTTGAAATCTGAAGACAAAGCTGTTTCTTATTTTACGGTTCCTCATAATTTCCAGCTTCATTAATCTTCGTTATACTTTCACAACAATAAACCTCCAACACTATTTCCTAATCTTTCATAAGCGCCGTATTCCTGAAATAATTGTGGGTACTGAGCTGCAAACAGAGTGACAGTTAAAATGCAGTTAATAATGGGATTCAGCCCAAGAAAATGAAAGTGTTTTTAAATTAGAACACTGGATGAGTACAGAAGACTTCGCCAAAGATAATTACCAGAACAGAACATTTATCACTGTGCTAGCTGTATTCTGTTTCACAGATTCTTTTAAAGTATCCAAGAAGAAGTCAAATTCTAAATTAAGTTATAGGGCTTAAAGTTTAACTTAAAGAGAAACAAAGTACATTGTCGTCTCATACCCTCGTTAATAATTTCCGATTCCTCAATTAGACTTAATCTAATTTGGTAAAAATACAGTGCATTTGAAAGGAATAACGTCTTCGTATCTACCGAACTATATTTAAATAAAATCGCGACTATGTGATTCCCCATCCCAGGAGCCTTACACTTGTCACATAAGACTGTAAAAAATCTCTTCAATAGCAGGGGCGAAGGCCCGAAACGTGCTGCGGAAGCAGAAAGAAGGCTTTAATACAAGTAACTTATGTTCCACTCCGCCGTATTTTTCTTTGTTTTGTTTCCGTATCTTGAGGGGCACTTGCTAGTCTTCTATCCACCCTTACATAATAGTGCAGAAGTGCTACAAAGAGTGTCTCCACTTTTTGGATGTCTGACAGTGATTTTGACCTGAAACCAATTCTTTCTCAAGTTACGATCTAAGGACCCTTCTTTCATGTTTGTCTGAGTCCCGCTTTAGACCTTCTCTAACCTATGAGCGATAATGTGTGATATCGGTTCCGAAGATCAGAACCTTCGCCTTGCATGATTTGCTTTGCAGGTCTTTACCAGAGACTTCAAGAAACGTATGACCACCATCTTCAGGGTATAAATTCTTCTACGTATCGCCTCTAAATGCAGGACATAAAAACCCTGCAGATGATTGAGACGTGTTGATTCGAAACGTTTGGTAATTACCCGCAGAATTATAAGGCGTCTCAACCCAGTAGATCAGAGTTCACAGGAAAATAAACAACTTCAGAATTTATACTGTTCAATAAATATACTATGTATTAGGAAGACATGTACAAATGAAGAAGAATGAGATGGATGGGACATGCAGCACGAGTGGCGATGAGAAATGCATAAATACACTGATTAAAAATCTAAACAGAGGGGATCTATTGGCAAACCTAATAATGAATTGGAGAATAATTAAATCTTAATTACGATGTAAGGATGTGGACTAGATAAAACTATTGAATAAAAATTTTCTTGGATATTATCCATAAAACGTAAAAAACGACGTTTCGGAGATGGGACTCTATCTCCGTCATCAGGTTCCTACACAGTTGGGCCCACTAGATAGAGCTAATCCCAACGTTTTATATTTACTAGACGATGGATATTATCCAAGAAAATTTTTATTCAATTGACTCTACACCATCGTCAAGAAGTTTTAGATTTGATATAGATAAAACTACCTTAGGATATGGTCCAATGGCGGACTTCAGTAAAACACAGTGATGGATCTTAGGGTTCCACAACAAGAGGGGATCTTTACCAACTGAATGACCGTCAGCTTCTCAATAAGAACTCCGCTATATGGAGTGAAGGTCAGAGCATAAATAAACGCGGTTCACTTCTAGACACTGCAACATCCTTTGTGCAGAGAGAACGTACTGTTAGTTCTACGACAGCTTCAACTGGCTGCCACTCTTGCAGAAGGCGGTGAGTTTCAGTCTTTGTTCTTTTCAGTACTGCTTTCAGACACCGACGTGCTCTTTCAAATGAACTTTATATGACGGAGAATCAAAACAAGCCAGATGATGCGGTTGTTTGATTAGTACATAGGTTTTAACAACACTGTATCAAAATCCAAATCTACTCAGTAGAGATCAAGATGATTAGACGTTTCTTTACTGCAACTTTATTAATATTATTCTATTAGTTCGATAAAATCACGGATGGGCAAAATATGTATGAAGTACGGAGATGCGATAAATGTATATTATATGGAAAATCTGAAGCAGAAAAAGTAACCTGGCTGACCTAGGCATAGATTGGGAGGTAATATTTGAAATGGGTCTCAGAGGTCTGTGGTGTGCGGGTGTTGGCTGGTTCTACTAACTCAGCGTAGGGGCCAGTGGCAGGATCTTGTGAACACAATCGTTAAACTTCGGGCTACACAAGAGGCGAGGAATTTATTGACTAGCTGATGTAGTATTATCGTCTGAAGATGGACTCTGTTCCATTCAGTTAATTACTTTGTTAGAAATGGAGATATTCAGATATCTGTAGGAGTAATTAAATTATGGAAACACAGTTTTCCTTTGCATGCACACCGATTTTACAAGAGACCCAAAGAGGTTACTGAGGTAGTGAAGAAAAACTGCATCACTCACGCCTCGAATCGAACACCAGCCCTGTTTGTCCTCACACTTCATACCCTAACAGCACTCAGACTTCTCTGACCGTCTCCCCAAATGCTCGGTACATAAATGTAATGTTTACTGAATCGACTGGGAAAAGAAAAGAACGACATCCCGAAGGTACGACAACTTCCTGATGCAAAATATCTCTCAGGGGAGAAGACGAATTCTCGACTTGAATCTCTTTTACCACTGGTGTCTTTTTTACATCCTCACTTCTGTTATTTCTCTACAGTTCTGTTTCTCTACCACACATTTTGCTTGTAACTTGGTAATGGAGCTTCCAAGACTAACTCTTCTCACATCTACCCATTTTCTATTTCCTTTCTTACATTACGAAGAAGTTGAAAATCCTGTACAAAGTACTTTAGTAAGATGTGTTGTGAAATGTCTCTACATTTATATTCAACCCCTTCTAATATGAAAAATAAATAAAGAGACATCGTGTGAAGATCAAGCCCAATGCAGAGTCCTGCCTAATACAAACTTCTAGTCTCAACTTAGCAAAATGTTTGAAAATTATAATATGCGGCCCCGCTTAACGTATATTACAATAAAATGCTTAACTGTAGTAGAATTACGATACTAACTCATTCCTTTATTACGGATTCCTTCTTGAAAAGGTAATTAGTCGTTTAACTGCTCAAGAAATATCCAGCGTGTTATGGAACCACACGGTTCATTATGTGTTCATAACAGCCCACCACTGGTAACTATCCTGAGCCACATGAATCCAATCCACACCTAAACAACCTACTTAATATCCGTATTACCTCAGAAGATGTGTTTGAGTTAGACCATCTAATCTCGGTTTTAATACAAACGGCTTTAATATCTGTAGGAGATGGTAATTTCACTGTGACACAAAGTTTTATAATTCATTCTATACCGAACTTAATACGTAAATGTAAATCCACTCGTGATAGCTCCAGTTTTGAAAAGAGGAGATATAAATAACCGATAATTGTTTTAAAGTGGTTGGTATATATTTAACTTTTCTATCCTATATATGTAGGCCTATGTGTGTGTTTATTCCGGTTGATCTTTGGTTTATTATTTGCATCTATGGCGCCGTAGAGAGATTTATTTTTGAGCTATAAAACTGGTTATAACCGTCGGTTTTTTAGTAATACAGATTAGCCTATATGTGCTTGGTTGTCCTGTGTCATCTGTAAAGTACATAACACGTGGAGAGTAACGCTTCTATTCATAAAATTTAAACAATGTCAGAGATTATGCCAGTTTATGTGACTCCTATCGTACGACTGCAGTCCTGTGTAACAGAATCGCAAGATCGATAATTGCACACACATCACTTTGAAACTGCCAAGTCCAACTCGCTTTATACTTCGATTGTTACGCTGTTATATTATAGGAACACGATGTTGGACATCTTTCACTGCCCGAGGTGTATATATGACACACACAGAGAGCTTTGGAGTTGATTTTACTCCCATCTTTAGGTGACTGGTTGCAATTACACTGATTTTTATTTTGCGTTATTGTTAACAGCGGTCACAATCGAACCCAGGACTAGACTAGCACGCTGACCACCAGGCCACCGACATGGCCCAGAAATTGTTTCAGTTATAAATCTGCTTAGGCTTGTCCTACGTTTTCGCGGTTGTAAAATTTTAGCTGTGGATGATGTGCCACGATGAATGTTGAAAATTAAGGAACGTTTCGGCAAATATTACAGTTGCCTTCTTCATGATGAATATTTTGTTTGGAGTTTCTGGAAGCCTTGTACGTGGTAGGTAGTAGGCGGACGAATGGAAGGTAACGGATCTGATCGGCGGGATGTAGGCGTCTATCTAAGACTACACGGCGCTACAACACAGAATACAGACATCTTTTTATATTTCTTCCATTTTTGTTTTGCGTTTATGTTCGGCGATTTTGGTGTTAAGGAGTCTTTTTGTCTGTACTACGTATTTATTCCCGCATTCCCATGGACTGCCTATTTGCAGTTCCTTGTTTCCTGGACTTCACTTTCGGGTTTAGTCTTTGTGGGCATGGTCCATAGTGTAGTTCGTGATCTGAATGCTGTACGTATTCTGAATGTGTTCCCCGATTCTGTGGATCTTAAAATTCTTCCCTGTTCTTCGACATCAAATCAGGTCACTAGTAACTGTTGTAGAGCTTCCTCAAATATCCTTATTGGTAAGTCTCCATAGATAAATGGATGGTTTCATTACAGGTTACTTAAGAACACTGTATCAAATACAGCGGTGTTTAACGTCGAGTAAAATAATATTATAATCCTGTCAAATTAACTTGAGAATATTGGACAGGAAGCGATCTTCAAGTAATTGAAGGTAATATTGCACTATTCGTCCGGAGGTAATGAGAAAAAGATGAGAATCCTTAGTCCCCTGCAGAATAATTATGTCACTGATATAATTATAAACACAAAGTTCCTCGAGAAACGGGCATTAATACGTTTTAATAAATATTCGTAGAATGGAAAGGATTGAGTTGTCATGATTAAAGCTTGTTTTGACACATTGCTGTCATTTTTCTTTCTTACGTATTCTGAATCTGCATTATCTTCGTGAGTCCGAAGCCTCGACTCAGTTGCAATGTACATAACTGCATCGTGATGTGGGATATAATATGCATACAGTGAAGTATTTATATGGCAGCTAGCAGCGGAGCCACGGGGGAAACAGCGCACACAGAGGCAACTGAATTCTAGCCCCAGATTAATACACGCATTTACCCCCCACTTACGCGGTGTTTCATTCCTGGAAAGCACCGCTTTATGCGAACACAAATAAAATACGATGATGATTATGATGATGTGGGTGTTGCTGCCGTGTGGGGCTTCAGCCCTGGAGTTGAAGACGGTCTGTTTCTCTGAAACGTTGGAATCTACCAACGAGTGTTCACGAAGTCAAGACTCAGAAGAACATCGGTATCCTCACGGCCGTGAGTTGCCTCGAATGTCACAAATGAAACATGGTTCTTCTTCCATAGACTCAATGTTAAAATTGGGGTCCACGTTTCTTAGCAGATTACGTCTGTGTTTGATGAATATAATTTGTCAGTTATTTACATTATAACATGCAATTACTGGACTGAAACAATTATCTACTTTTTCTCGACATCGGTTAGAAGCCTTCTGCCTCATCCATCTCCTCCTACATACTTAAGAATCTTCATTGTATATTATCCGTGTGCGTGTCGCTGCATATATCACGACAATAATATTTAAAGTTCTTATTTCTGCCCCTTCTATTGTTCCGTGATTGTCGTCCGATGTCCATGTCTCACTACATTATTACTGGAAATTATTCTTTCAAACTGAGCTACATACAGGGCTAAATTTTTTGTCTTTATAAACGTTGGTGATTTATGTTTCATATATCTTGGCCATTTTAGCTTACTAAACTTAATATCTGAGTCATAGTGAAGTGCTGGAGAATTCCTGGAGAAGTGCTGGAGAATTATTGGAGAAATTCAGGATAAGTCCTACTTTAGTGCCGGAGAAGTCCTTTTGACTATTTACGTAAACATTTGAGTCATAGTGAAGTGCTGGAGAAGTCCTGAAGAAATTCTGGATAAGTGCTAGGTAACGCCGGTGAAGTCCTTTTGAGGATCTAAGTAAACATTTGAGTCATAGTGAAGTGCTGGAGAATTTCTGGAGAATTTTTGGAGAAGTCCTAGAAAGGTTCTGAGGAAGTCCTTAGGCGGTGGGTTTGTTCCTGTGTTGTCGGTTAGGTCGGATTAGTTTAAGTTATTTAAATTAGCTATTTGTTATATTATCAAACACGTCTTTGCCTTAAAATTCTCGTCTCTTATTTCGACAATAGAAATTTTGGTTATTAATTCACGTACTTTCTAAAATTATGTTGCATTTCCAAAAACAATATAACGTCATCTACATGAAATAATCCTTTCTTTACCAACAGAGACTGTATTTAGTAGTAACAAGTTTCAAAATTTAAGTTTGTTACCTTCTCCACATATTCACATACAGCACATTAAATAAAATGGCGAACAATCAGCTGCTTTGTGTTAGTTCAGTACAGCACACGAAAAGCAGTTCTTATGGGAGTTAATGATGGCTGGTCTTGGAGCTACGGACATTCAGAGCACATCACAGCACAAGAGTATGAGCTGATGTGCCTCCCTGGAGACTGGCTTTGTGCTACACGGAAGAGCTCTTTGATGGCCTGAATAATGCAGCGCTACCCTCAGACAAGAGAAGTAGCACCCGCGTGATTACAATTTAAGAACTAACAAGATTGCAGAAGTGAATTCAAATTTGGAGCAAATATTGTTTAAATGCGTCCTTTGCAGTTTTACCCAGCCTACTTCAACGACTCTCGAATTACATAAAAGAGGAATATTTTATTACTTGAGCGACTATCAATTTAACTACAGAATGGACCCTCAAGTGCATTCACACATTCAATGAACAAAATATATACATTTTAACAAACTAAACTATTGCATACGTCAGTATTACAACTTTGTGAATTAGCTATTCTATTGTAGGTATCCAAAATTAGAACCGTCCATGTGTTCCGTAACACAAAACACGGAGACTGATAACAAGGTTAACATTCCGTATGTGAATAAACCTTTTGAGACAAATTATATTATATGTAAATGCTGTGTTCATTCTAATATGTCTGTTGATGATGCTTCTTAGTGGGTTTTACAACACTCAAATGGTATTTCACGACTTGGTACAGTAAATTTTAAAATATTAAATTTAACACATACTGGAACGAGTTCTCCTTTCATGACAGAGGATACGGTAATACTTTACTGCATCTGTCCACGTCTGGAATCAACTAAAGAGAAATTACTCTAAAGTAAATACTCACATAATGAGAACAATTCACGCGCTCATTGCACAAAACGCAAAAGTGAACCCAGGATTTTAATAAATCAAGAAGAACAGGGTGGATGCTGAAGTTTACACTAAACACTGTCGAGTGGACACCATTTTCGTATTGTCTGGTTGGAGATGCCCTGATGATGGAGGCAGCAAAGATCTCTGAAACATCGGTAAATTTCTAGCAGACTACACGGGTGAAAACTTATAAGGCAGCCACTTTAATACTCATCGCCGTGAGAACCCCAAATGTGACAAAGTTTATAAACTTCCTCTGTTAATTTTAAAGTTGGCACTACCAACAATTTTTCATTCGCTCTATTCTGAAGATAGCCTTTTGTTGTTTTTTGCACCAATAGCAAGTAACTGTCTCTCTAAACTTTAGTGTCACCCGCTTCCTATTCGGTTTTCTTTCCATTCGCCCACCCCAACACTGCATTCTCGATATAACTTCAGAACTTTTTCTTCCATGGTGTTTACATTTGCGTCGAGCAGTCGGCACTGAGACCCAATCCATTTCAATCCCAACCAAGAATCAGTAATTCTAGCAATTTCCTTATTTTCTTCAGACCTCAGGGCAAATGCTGGTATAGTAGGCGATAACTGGCCTTCTAGCATCCCTATGACCCATCATCCGTACCTCGTAACAGCGTATTAAGGTAATAATACAGTCATATTCACGAGCGAGATTGAGACCTTGGTGATATTTACAAGTATTGTTTTACTTATCTCACAGCTGCGGGGATCCACACATAGGTTACGCAGCATAGACGTTTCAGAAAAAGATCAAGACAGAAACCGATGTTACATTTCATAGAACCATTAAAATATTGAATGTGTGTTTATGGACATAACCTAACTGTCTGCATAACTCAACACCACGCAGTGAACTTTGATGAAATCACAAAACAAACAGAAACCCAATTACTGTTTTAAATAAGACTCGAGTGGCCACGTGATTCAATAGCGCCAACTTACCAGTGCTGCTGGTTACTTCACACAAAAAGACAGGCTCAGTTATTTAAATTCCACAATATCTTTCTGTCTTTTTACATTGCTTTCAGATGACGACGTCTTGTGAAACACCGCCTAGGTTTAGCCAGCGAGGAATTGTGTGATTAATTTTGTATCCAGAAGCAGAGAAGATGGCGGGTATTAATAAATTCTCGAGGCCCTGTGAATTTTAATTTTGCAAGGAAGGAGCTAGTTGAGTCTGGAGGAATAAACAGCAGCACAATTTTCGCGTCGTCACGCTACGTTTCTTGCAAATAATTTAAGTTGCTTACCTGTTTATGCTAAAAGATACCTTCACTTCTATGGCAACCAACCTCAGATTTAATACCCAGGATGTGACCACGTGTTATTTGGTCAGGGGCTATCACACACTTCGTGAGGCGGTGCTAGATTAATACGGGGCAATGGTTGAATAACAATTAGCAGGGAGAATCAAACAACTCGTATGAAAACCTAACTCTAGTGCCACTTCGTATAACAGGAATCAAACTTTTATCAATCGGGATTCAATCCGAGTTCCCGTGGTGAGATGGCAGTACCTAGCTGAAGACCTCAGCCACACTCCCTTGTAAGGTCTGCTAATATGTTGATATCAGGCTTAAACGGCCACCTTACCTTCTCCATGTTGGCTGCACTGACGTCATCTGGCGTCGCGATGGCGGAGCAGACGACCCGTTTGAGACGTAGTTTGTTCACGTGGAAAGCAGAGCCGTAGCAGTACATGAGAATCATCGTGGTGGGAAAGTAGAAGAGACAGGACGACAAAATGCGAAGGCTCGGTCTCGAGAAGAACGGATCGCAAGCCAGCAGGCCCGTCGGGTTGAAGTAATAGCCACCACGCGGCAGCACCATCACAGCGAACAGCGTCACGGACGTCACCCACGTCAGGCTTATCGCTGCGACGCAGCCCTGCGACAGATCACACATCTATACACACCCATCGTCAAATGTTCCCGTTTCCGTCTGCGATAGTGGCTTGAAAACAGAACAGCGTTCATTAAAATCAACGGGGAAAAACTGAGACAATTATTATATTTATATACATCGTTACGTGAACAGATTTCCCTAGACACTCTGTTAAATGATTACGTAACTTAAAATGTTCTTTCGCACACAGTAAATTCACCTTAAATGCCGTAAGAAAGCTCGTATGTGGTTGAAGTTTTTTGTTACTTGCTGCAAACAGAGTAGTGTACAATAACGAGCTCACTACTGGTCCTTGAATCTCAATATTATCGAATTTTGTAAGTTAATGTCTACTAGAAGCCAACAGAGATCTGTGTGTGTGTTGAAACGTGATCTTCCCACGGAGTGTGTAACGTGAATACACGATGACGTCAAAGCGTCTGCGTATGTTTCTCCGTTCCCAGGTTTCACCTCACAAACCATTTAACAAGTTTCAATTAAATCTGACACGAGGATCCACATTGAAAGCTGTCGGGAGAATTATGCTTCAGTCCATGCTTTACGTAAAGGTCAATTGAAACTTGCAATGTTTAAGACTATCAATTCATGTCACAAAATAATAGGCCTGGGATCGCTTACAAAAGGGAGGTCTACTAAGGCATCTCTGTACCTTATGCTGTCATTCAGGAATCTACAGTGAATCTAAATTGGTGGTCATTCTTCGCGCTTCAATTTGTAACTACGCATAAGGCCTACGAGAAATAATTCAAATTAATAAATTCTCACATTCTACTATTATTTATACTGCATCAAATTAAGGTTTTATTTATATCGAATTAAATAAGATAAATGTATAAAGCCACCTAAACCATCTACTGGTAATTTACCTTATACCTCAAAGAAAAATTCTTGAAATGTAACAAATAACAAGCCTTATTCCTTTAAATTTTATCCAATTTCTGCGAGAGGACAACTAAATACTTCACTTATGGAAGAAAAAACAATGCTGGTTGCTCAGTAATAACGCCTTCCCGGGTTCTGTGACCAACACTGTAATTGAACAAGGGTTATTAAGGGATTTAGTGAAACTGCGTTCCCGCAGACAACTTTGGTACGTTTGAGTTTCTATTTGCAGGAACAGAGCTTTACAATGCATGTATCCTAGCGATTATGGCTTCAATGCAAGGAGCAAAGCATAGAACAGCTATAATTTAATGAAACATACCAGATCAAGTGGTATCACGGCGTACCATTTTCGAAAATTAGTAGGGCACCTGTCTTGATAACTAAACTATAATGTTTCGTGAGTTCCCTCAGTCCGTCCAGCCATACTCCAAAATCCCACGACCACTTCCCTTCTAATCTTTCTTATTTATAAGTTACCACAACACTGTGAGTCTTTGACACGACAAAGACTCTGTAAATGACATCTTACATGTCTGGCAAGTCCTCGAATTCGTAAAATAAATGAACATAATTCAAAATAACAAACAAAACGTTCCTTCCCTTTTCTTAGAAACCGACTTTAAAAATGCAGTGTTACAGTTGTATTTCAAATATTTTCTTCCGCTGACGTCGTAATTTCCAGATGTCTTCCTGTTTCTTTTCATACCTCCTTTCAGTAGATGGCATCTTTCATCAGACTCCTGACGCTATCGCCAGACAGTGTTTCTGTCTCCCCACACTCGGCCCTTAATAAAAGACAGCATGATATGTTTATGTACAAAAACAACTTTTCTATATGAAGAAACAACGAAACCTAAACATCAACTTTCAATAAAAGGCCTTTCCTCTGTGATCTTCACTTGAAAATCCAATCAGAGCAATCAGACATCTCTTTTATCTCTCTATTCCTTCTACCCTCCTTTTTATAATTTTCGATCTGCTTCTTCCCCCCCCCCTTTTCTTTAAGAGTCTCGTCGCCTGTCACCAAGACGGACCAATGGATCGAAGGGACTGGACTCACAACATTAGCTCTGTGCCACCCAGATGCCTAATCGTCGCATAAGATAAACCGATCATAAGCCTGTCTTACTGCGACAATCGAAAACAAAGTCTGTCAGGAGAATTAAGAGAAAGCAGTAAACCCTTATCCGACCAGCGTTAGGTACTTTTTAAACAATTACAAACCCGACAGTCATAAAATTTGGTACACATCTAGTTATTGATTTTCTGCATCTTTTGACTTTCTTTCCTACTTGTAAACAAATTGTTTATCTTTTTTTCAAAATACTATTTTTTCTCAATCACTTTTGTATAAACAATAAAAAATCTGTAGGATTTGAGGTTTTCACAGCGGTAAGTCTGAAGATTTCTGTCTTCTGGGTTGTTGCGCTGTGTAGTCTGGTCGATGTTTACCAACGTTTCAGAGGTCATACTGTCTCCGTCATCAGGGCGATGATGACGAAGGCAGTATGACCTCTGAAACATCTACCAGACTACACGGCGCAACAATCCAGAAGACATCAATTTTCAATAAAAAATCTGTCCACACGTACAATGTTATGATAGAAAATCAGTAGATACAAAGAACCCACAAATGAAAGTGTATCAAATTTGATGAATAGATTTATATCTGTTCAGAAAAATGCTCTCTAATATGACAAAATTAACACGGCGGAGATAATTATATCCTTCTGGATACAGCGCCGTGTAGTCTGGCAGAAACTGAGATGCGTTTCGGAAATGCTTACCGCCGCCATCATCAGGGGCATAAAAGCAGAAAAGAAATAACAGATTACGCAATGCAAGAAATTATTTTGGACTGATGTTTAAGGGAGCCCCAGTAAATACTGTCTGCGCCCGGGAGATATGCAAAGTTACGAATCTCCAGCAACGCAGTACCGACGAAACACCTGACAAGACGTGGCCGCATATCGCGGTCGGCTGCTGGACACGGTTGGGTGGCTTCCCCACTACTCATTCTTACCTTTCCTCCTTTCTGTGCTTTACCGGAGAAAAAAATATTACGGACAGACACGAAGCGAATAACAAATGTGCAGTCATAAAAAACGGCATGTCGGACGGCTCGCTACCACAGTGCATTTTTTTTCAAGTCTTCGACGTCGAAGGTGATAAAATGACTCCACTTCGTCTCTATAGCCCCAACCGTTCGAATAAAAATCTAAATCCAGTCACTTTTCAGAACTCGGCGTAGTAAGGTTCTGTAAGCCTGAAAGTACATTTGAGGTTACTTTCCGGCTGGATGTGACTTACATGAATGTACCCATTAAAACCAAGCAGAGGCAAGTAGGGAAATCACAACCAGAAGATTGCAACTGTCCACGACTCTGATAATAATACTGGTAATTTCTGCGGAGCTTTTACTGGCTTATGCCTACGGTGTAGAAAGAAAACTGATGATGGCCCGCGAATTCTGCGCCTGCTTTAGTGAATTCAGCGAAATTGTCTACTGAGGAGAATTTTTCCCTTCGATCTGTTGCGCAAGAGTTTATAAAAACACCGTCGGGAACCCTGATAACTAAACTTTATTGGACATAGCTCTTACAAAACACTACATGATCTGCAATGTGTTATATGTAATAACTGCCAATTAAAAGGTGAAATAATGCTAGAGATAACCTATACAGTCAGTCCGATAAATCAATGAAAATTGTCAATAAAATGCAAAAACTGGGAAAATACAGTTTCCATAAACTGACCGATGTATATTCCATTATCTCCCCACATGTATCTGCAAACTGTACGCAGTGTACAGAATGTTCCATTTAAAACGCAACACTAATTACAACAGTAGTTGTAAGCTTTAGTAATATCAAACATAACAAGACAAACAAGTTGGTTGTTAGCGTTTATTTATTATAAAATGCCCGCCAATTTTTCGACACACTGTACATATTGGAAAACAAAACTCTCGGGAACAATTTTTGTATGATATTGGCAAAGTGTATACAACGCTATTGCACAAGGCGATAGTTCTGGCAGACAATCAGCACTTTTCATTATCTAAACCACGTAACGAAATCCGATAATATTTGGTACGGGAATAGCTACTGGCGTACACAATAATTTAATTTTGGTAAATATCTCTTAAAAACAGTTGAAAACACACGCTGAAGAAACGAAATAAAGATTTTCAGAGCGACAAGACGCGCACTTTCGCTCGTAGTCTTTATAAAAGCCTTTCTTGAATTTTCCTGATTTTCACCACCGCCACAACCTAATATTTAACGTAGATTTATGGTGTCTGAAAAGAATATTCGGTAGATAAATTCATAGCCCTGATGACGGAGGAGTATGACCCCTGAAACGTTGGTAAACGTCTACCATACCACACAGCGCAACAACCCAGAAGACAGAAAACGTCATGCTCACCGCCGTGAAAACCTCAAATCATTCTGAAAGACTCTTATCCAATAAGTTGTATGGTACCGTATCATTAAAAAATCAAAGTATCTAACAAGATTCAGTACAGCTAACTCAATAAGTGTACGAAGCAGTGAAACTATAAATCTGAACACTGAACCTAAACTTTAAAATGCTGAGTCGGAATGACATTAGGAAAAACCCCGAAAACAAAACGTATGCAGATATTTACGTAATACACTCTACCGTCTTCTGTCTCTGTTCTTACAGCGTAAGTTTCAATCCAGATGAACTTCAACGCTGACAAAGCGGTGGAACACACCAGTAAATTTCTTCGCTCTGAAAGCCAACATACGAGAGACCGATTAACACCCCAGGCCACGGCAGTCTGCAGTCTACCAAGGACCCACTTCCATTTCCTTCTATGACCAGTATTTCCATACGTCTCCATTCCAATCCTCTCAAGCACCATCCCTGTGTGTGAGGGTGCTGACTTGTGTTGTGCCAAAATCAAGGCAATAATCGTGCTTACTGTCAGCTGACTTCACTCCTACGGTAGATGCTTCGTACTATTAGGAACCAATAGGTTTTATATTGGAATTTTATGGTACTCTCATCCCTGATTAACACTCGACATAATGGTCACTGCCCACAATACAATATTTCATAATATATAAACCCATTACGACAATTTAACCTAATACTTATTTGCTAAATAGCGTAATATTTTATTCCTGGTCACACAAAGGACTCTACGATCACTCTAGTAAGAAGTCATATGAAGTTATGTTACTCTAGTGAGTCTCAAACGAACCCAATTTTAATCACGTCTCTTGACCCAATTTCCTGATTGCGATTTTGAACCAACATAGAACAGTAAAGCTGAATTATTCAATTTAACTGCAACACAAATCAATGTCTGCTTCCAAATTATCTCTCTCCGTTCCGTTTCTTGGCAACATCTTTTATATCCAACTTCTTTTGTTAGTCCTACATTTAAAACCCGATTCCTTATTCCTCTGAAGTCCGTCTGTAGAACGAAAAAGCCAATTTCGAAAATCCTTTTGAAGAGTCTGAATGCTTCATACATTTCTAAACATATCGACAGTGAGGTCCATCCGTTCCAACCCAATTAGTTCCCATTTCAGTTGATGAAAAGCACCTATTAGACACCTTCCATCAGCCCTCTTTATAATGCAAGTGGAAAGGGTGTCCCGATTTTCAAATAGAGAAGTTGCTGCATGTAGCCTGGTAGACGTCTACCGACGTTTCATAGGTTTTTCCTACCTCCATCATCAGAGCGATCATCGCCCTGCTCTTCAACAAGACTACACGGAGCAACTACTCAGTTGACAGTCATTTTCATTTCTTCATTTGTCTGCACATTAAAGTAATTAGACTTCTTTTCCAAAGATGTTGAATTAAAAAGTTTTTAAAAGGAAAGTAACTTCTAACCTGATTATGACACTAATTACTCACAATTCAGCCGAAAGAACTAAACAAAACCGAGGCGCCGTGGTAGACAGATAACCTCTCTGACAGGAGCGTACGGCGGGTAGACACAACAGGGGTTTGCAGGCGCTTGGCTGAATCACGCTGCATGGTGTGACACACACTGCGCTGGCAGCCAGTGGCTGTCTTAATACCAACGTTAATGCTACATGCTGTCAACGACCACTAAGATTGCAAGAATTATATCACATCTTCAAACATTTCACAAAATGTCCGGGTACTTAAATTCGTATGTCTGAAATCAGAGCATTCTTAATTATGACACTAGATTGAACAGCGTATGAAGCGTCAAGCTCTGCCTTTTTTAGCGTAAATATTGCAAACATTTCCTCCCACTAATTTCAAGGGTAAAGCAAAGTATAAATGCAGAACTTCCCTGTAATCTCCCAACCACATTACGTTCAGTGGTTGACCAGCCTTAGTTGTAGCAAAAGCAAGAACTATGGTTTGCGTTCAATGCAGACTGTTTGTCATGGTCTCCTTTATTAAGCTTGTGGTACAGATGAAGCAGTACATCATCGCAGAACTCGTCCGACTAAAAGCGCCACCAACTTCAGACATTTCCTTCTGCCATAATCCAGCAACGCAAAGCACAGAAGGCTTTATCCTTTGCAACACGTGCCTTTGTACGCAGATGGAAGACTCCAATTAAATCGCCTGCAGGTAATGTTACAGACCAATTCATTAAAGTGTAAACAGAAGAGAGTGATAAAGACAGGCATTTAGAATCAAGATAAATTAACTGCCTCCACGAGGAGGAGTCCATCTTGAGAGCATTGTATCCGGTCAGCTAGTAAAGAAATTTACAGTCTGTTATCTACACTGGTCGTCTTATCCAATGCGGATGGAGCGTTTGCGACGCGTCCAGTGACTTTATGTCAGTACTTCGGGTTTTTACTGCTGAGGCCATTCGCAGTCATAAATACCACATGAACACAGGTTCCATTATCTTCTGTTCACTTTTCGTTTATAAACGACGCTTCTCATAGAAATATAGGGTAGTGAAGTCCGGTGAACGCAGTGGTCAATTCATCGGTCAAGGAACTACTCATTCAGGTGCTCTGCCACATGTCGATTGAAACGTAAAGTTCTCCGTCATGCTGGAAGTGCATTTATAATCGTGTTTTGCGTCATTCAAAATGCATGAATGTACCTGATGTACGACGCGTTCTTTCTTGAATTTCAAATATTTGTAGCTCCGTACCCGTTGAGAAACGGACAAATGTTCACATGACATTTCTGACTGGGAACTCCCTCAGGAATTAGAGCCTGCAGTATCAGCGTAAAGCCATCGGAGATTCTATATAAAACTGTCTGCGTTTTGCCGTTACTGAATTGTATATAAATGGAAGAACAAAAGAAGATATTTAATCAATATACACGGTATTCAAGTAATGTACTGAGTTGAGAAATGGTTAATTCACAAGACTGCCTGACACTGGAATATTAATTAATTTTCATAAATTGTTAACATAATTTTCCCCTATTTTTTACGGAAGTTAAGTAAACATGCATTTCATTTAGCATAAATATAGCAGAAGAGTCTTTAATCGTTTCTTCGTACCAGAAGACACGACAGAAGACGGCACTTCGCCGTGTGTTTAGGACAATGGATTTACAAGGTTCTAGATATGGAACACCATTCCTTCAGGACCCTTTTAAGCAGAAAAGATGGTAAGAAAACAACTCACGTAGTTTCTAAAGAACTGGCTATTTTATACTTTACAGCACTGTAATATTCAACAGACGAAAAATTCAACATGTAGACAACTCTGCCGATTCAGCATCTCGTATTCCTGATGCATCTTTTCTATTTCACGGTCGCCGTCACCAATAAATTGTGCAAGAGGCGAGTGATCTGTAATAATCCAACATCCCTACCTCTGAAAAGTCTAGCCTGCATTGTCTTGGGGAAAAATTTATAGCTGTTTCAAAAAAGTGTCTAACCCTATTTGAGTTGCCAGATTTCTGAGAAACCGGTTTGCAGTATATTTAAAGGTTGGACAGCACATTAGGGCCACAACGCAAGGTTACCCTGAATAAAAACCTGTTCCTATGCAAATTCCCGCCAAATAATGTAAGGTTAATTGAGAGAATCTGAAAACGGGCTCTAATTAAACCATTTTGAAGTAAAATAGGTAAAATAAGGGGATAATAAAAAATTTAAAAAAATAAAAACATGAATCTTCTTCAAACACTCCTAAGGCGATCAGGTTAAGGAGGATGTGATAGGCGGGTCACGTAGCACGTGTGGTGGATATGTGAAATCAGTACACACTTCCTGTTGGAAAAACCCAAAGGGATTTGACTAATTGAGTGGTACAAGTGAAATGACAATTTTAAACGGATCTTAAGATAAATAAGATAAGAGTATATAATGGATCCACTTGGCTCGGAGCAGGATTTAGTAGTGCTCTCATTTGAATATAATAATTGAAACCTTTGATTCCAGCTGAGAGACTTCTGAAGACGTAACCTACAAGACTACACGATGTCAAGACGCAGAATATTAGGTTTTGTCGGTTTTTAAAAACCGGGTTTAAAAACTGGTTGTTTGGATAAATTTGTTAAATTCGAAAACCGGTGTTTAAAATTAAAAAAACCGGTTTCAGATACTAGAATTAATATGGAAAAATTAGTTAATTAATTCATTAAAAACGTTAATATTTTGACTTCAAATCGCCTCGGGCATATTGTAGTAGCATGAGTCAGGCGAATGTTTGACATGCGAATCCACAAATGCATTATATTTTTAATTTCGTGAAAAAGAGCAGTTTAAAATAAATTATAGCAAAACTTGCTTAAAATAAGTATATATATATATTTTTTATGTTTTAACTAAATTTTGTTTTTGCTTTCTTTTCTTTTATTAAAAATTCGAAAACCGGTTTTTTTCAAAACTCGGTTTTTGTATAAATCATAGTCACGACGTGACCGCAGGTCACTCTTAATAATGCTAGGTCATGCTTGATCAAACGTGATCACTAAGTCATGCTTCGGCACGCTTACGTCAAGTTACGTACAGTACGGTTAATTTTAGATAAATTCCAATACGTTAGATGAAGTAACAAAAAGTTAGGTTAGGATGGGTAGGGTGATGTTAGGTTATGTTAAGTTCGGTTAACTTACGTTAGGTCGGATTAACTTAGGTTACTTTAAGTTATTTTAGGTTTCGGTGATGTATTCTGTTAAGTTAGGTAAAGTTTTAAAAATGTTTGTGACGTTTCGACACTTATGGCCACAATTCGTCACGCTGTTACAGTACGTCACTAGCCACGCTTTGCCAACATTGTCACGCTTTGTATATATTTGTCATCTTTCGACACTTCTGGTCACATTTCCTCACGAATTTACAGTAAATAAGGCCTAGACACGCTTTGTTGCGCTTAGTCACGTTTGCTCACGCCTTGTAAATCTTCGTTACAATTCGACACATATGGTGATCCCTTGTCACGACGTGAAATCAGGTCATGCTTAGTCACGCTATGTCACGCTTGAGCACGTGTGATCACCAAGTCACATTTCGGCAGGTCTAACTTCTGTTACGTACGGCTCGGTTATTTTTGGCTAAATTTCAATACGTTAGAAGAAGTAACTAGTGACAAAGTTAGCATGTGCTGGATTAAGTTAGGTTTCCTCACGAATTTACAGTAAATAAGGCCTAGACACGCTTTGTTGCGCTTAGTCACGTTTGCTCACGCCTTGTAAATCTTCGTTACAATTCGACACATATGGTGATCCCTTGTCACGACGTGAAATCAGGTCATGCTTAGTCACGCTATGTCACGCTTGAGCACGTGTGATCACCAAGTCACATTTCGGCAGGTCTACCTTATGTTACGTACGGATCGGTTATTTTTGGCTAAATTTCAATACGTTAGAAGAAGAAACTAGTGACTAAGTTAGCATGTGCTGGATTAGGTCGGGTTAGCTTAGGTAAGGTTCGGTTAGATTTGTGTACTTTGTTATGTTCGGTAATGTTTTGAAAATTACTGAGACGATTCCACACTTATGGCGACAATTCGTCACGCCCTTATAATACGTCACGACTAGATTCGCTTTGTCACGCATGGTCACGTTTGCACAAGATTTGTAAATCTTCGTCATAGTTCGGCACTTATGGTGATAGCTTGTCACGACGTGAGCTCAGATCACGCATAGTCACGCTATGTCACGCTTGTGCACGCGTGATCACCATGTCACGTTTCGGCACGTCTACCTTACGCTACGTACGGATCAGTAATTTGTCGCTACATTAAAATACGTTAGAAGAAGTAACTAGTGGATAGGTTAGCATGTGTTGGTTTGCGGTAGCTTAGGTTAGGTTGGGTTGGGTTGGGTTGGGTTAGGTTAGGTTAGGTTAGGTTAGGTTAGGTTAGGTTTGTGAATTTTGTTACGTTTGGTGATGTTTCAAAGATTTTTGTGACGATTCGACACTTATGGCCACAATTCGTCACGC
>NW_019060188.1:134695-204312 GCF_000696155.1 Zootermopsis nevadensis
CGTATACAAATGATTTAGACTAACCTGAATTATGTGATCCTTGATGGTAGTAGCTCCCAGGTTTCACTTCGGCCCGTTCCACATATTCTCGCTGGAGGTCGATGCACCGTTAACATCTCTCTGGCAATTTCCGTATTGCCTCACGAAACCATTGTTTGGGGGTGTCTCGTACAAACTCCCTGACAGCATCATGCAAGGCGTCACTATCGGGAAATCTGTGACCATCCAGGGGATCAGTTCCGACAATCTTTGAATCATTTGCGGAGTTCTTGATGTCCTGGGACGACCGCTGCTGCATCCGTTTTTCACTTTCGTTGTCACATGCGAATCCTGTCACCCAATTGAACACAGCTGCACATGCAGTCACTGGGGTTCACCGTGCTCCCACACCCGCCCTATTCCCCCGACCTAGCACCAAGTGACTATGCACTCTTCCACGAGATTAAGAATCCCCTGCGTGGTCACCGATTCCCCGATAGTGACGCCTTACATCATGCTGGCAGGGAGTGGGTACGAGTCACCCCAAACAATGGTTTCGTGAGGCAATACGGGAATTGCCAGAGAGAAAGCAACGGTGCATCGACCTCCAGCGAGAATATGTGGAACGGGCCGAAGTGTAAGCTGGGAGCCACCACCATCAAGGATCACATAATTCAGGTTAGTCTAAATCATTTGTATACGCCCCTCGTAGGTTCTGAGAGGCTACAAATTTTTAACTTGGATCTAGCAAACGACATAGTTTATAATTCATATTTTGTACGGATTTTAGTTATTTTAGTTTTTTATATGGTTTTGTATAGAGTATGATTTATTTTGTTATATTTTTGTAGTTCCATACATATTAAATAAACTGAAAAAAATTAAAATAAGTATAAATATTTTTTCAATGTTTTAACTTTTTTCTGTAAAAATTCGAAAACTTTTTTTTTAAAATACCGGAATTCTAAACCGGTTTTTTCAAAAGTCGGTTTTTGTATAAACCCTACAGAATACCACAATCGGCTTTTCACTACCCTGATAAATTCAAATCTCACAAACAAATACCTTATTGCACAGTTATTTTTTTTTATTTTGAGTTCCAGTGTAAGAACAGACCAGCCGTTTTTATGTATCAACGATGGTTATAATGAGGTTAGCATCTGTAAAGAAGTATGAATTTAGGACAACCGTATTTTGGATTTAATCCAGAACCATGTCTGGAGCTTTATAGCAGGTCACAATGGATGGGCGCATCATTCATGTAGTTTTTATTTTATAACTAGTCATGTGTGTCACGTTCATAACCCCCCTCCCCCCCAGGGATCGCCGTTACTGCATCGTGATTACCCGCATCAAATGTCACTGTGTAAAGCTAACAAACATTTATTTATTATAAACTTCGAAATATTTGAAAATAAGGATACTGCAGGGGTTTAAAACCATACATTCTGAAATACTGTTTATGTCATTAATGCGAATTACATCTACAGCGTCTACATAACATAACTTCTTCCTCAATATTTATGACAGGCCTAGTCTGTCCCCCTCCCCCTGCATCGATCTAATAATATTCCCTTGAAATATCCGACAAATTTCTTCCCATTGTCAAAAGCATGAGCACCGACTTCTTGGTAGGATCTCAGGTTTTCACGGCGGTGAGTTCGAATATGGCTGTCTTCTGAACTGTAGCGCCGTGTAGTCTGGTAGACGTTTACAGCCCTGAAGAAAGTCGTCTTCTAAAGACTTCTTTGTCTCAGTCCGCTACGTGCATCCCCAGTACCATTCAGAAGCAAGAACAGGTTTTAAAGAAAACAGCTAGCATTGTCATGAAATGTAAAAATTAAAGCTGTATTAAATATGTCCCCCCCCCCGGACATTTTCATATAGTTCTTGTTTTAACCCAACAATTTACAACACAGGAAAATAAACAAATTCAATCCCTCAAAAGATTGGAAGAAATCGTTTTAAAAAACTTCGTAAAAATGTTATTTCGTTTATTTCTTAACGATCAATAAACGAAAATATGTAACAATTTTCCGAGAAGGGAGAGACATCAGAACTTTAGTTCCTTTCCATTACTATTAAAAGTATTTTTTGCAAATGATATTCTATAATTCTTTTAAGTTATAATTTTCTAACTACTAGTCTTACTTCTGCAATAGTTATGTGATTCTAACTCGAAACCACACTATACAGAGACTGCTCTCCATCGTTGACATTTTTAAAATGTAATGTGTTTAACGCTTCCACAGGAAAGGTGTCATAACCCGCCATGACTCTCTCCATCATCTTTCGCTTATTTATCTTTCCTCTGCACGAACATTTTTATTTCAGCTCACTCTTATCATCTGTCAACACCAACAACTTTAACCTCAGCGGCTATAAAGTCCCCTCTTCTGTGTTACATCTCTCGCTATTTCTATTCCTTCATCACTGTTTATCTTTCTGAGTGTAATTATAGCTTTGACGCTTCATCTAAAATCCTTTCCACATCTCTCCCAAATCTGTTCTTTATTAATCACTTACTAAAGCGATCACTTCTTAAGATGATTCATGTACTAGTATTTTTAACAACTTAAACTTTCATTGGCTTGAAAACCAGGAAAATAAATTGTGTTCATTCTCCAATGAAGGTGTCCATAAAACCCACACGAAACTACATGGTAGTTCAAATTAAAAACATCAACCAACTCCACGAACAATGTTTATGTCCCAAATTAAACAGGGATCTCGTAAAACTCCTTATTTATATGCAATTTTAAGTACAAAGAACTTATTTCCATAAATAAGTTATAAAAATATCCAGCACAGCATAATTTCTATTCTGATCAAATTGGTATATAATTCAAAACCAAATAAAGTTCAGGAGAAAGAAGAGTCTATAGCAATATGCCACGTAATATTTCTTACCTTTTTGCTGGAACGTTTGTGGTAGCGGACAGGATGCAGCATGCACATGTACCGATCTACCGCCATGCAGATCAAAATAACTGCGCTCTGCTGACTGAGGGCTCCTCGCAGCAAGGACTGAAACATAACAACCGTCACTGAAGACAAATACGGAATGGTAAAAACAACGCAAGTGCGTATAATTCGCGCCAAATACATCTGCCGCGACGAAGAACACGGTTCCCACTGTTCCACCAACAGAGTTGCTACATCGTCACTCTACTCTTAGTCGCGGTGCTGTTAACACGACGTATCAGTCCAGATGCCAGAGAGATGTTTCGTCTTATGTCATGCCAACACTTCTCTGTGGCACCCACTGCCCACTCCAAAGAGACCTCTAGGAAGTTCGACTGCCAACCAAACACGTATTTGCCAGCTCCAAACAGACCTCTAGGAAGTTCGACTGCCAAGCAAGGTTTCTGTAGTACTATAAAAATACAACATACCTGCCCTAAGTTTAGAAATATGGGAAGGAGCAATTTTTTAATTTCCTTAACAGACTGGAAAAATGTACTCTTTTGAGTCCACTGTTATTCAAACGGCGTTCGTCACACGTCATATAGGCTGTTGTTGCACTTGTTACCAGAGATCATTGTTGCCTCTTAGGTTATTCTTGCAATAATAAAATCCCAGATCATTGTTTCATAACAACATATCCCTACAACAGGATCTCCAGTCCCACTGTAGCGCAACTGTTTCCAACAAAGAAAACTGCTGGATTTCATTGTTGCACAATAATTCCAACATGGAAGAGGAGAATTGAGGAGGCCATGGACCGAATACGGACCGGAGAGACATAGAAGAAGAAGAAGATCTGTAATTACGATACAATTGTTACGAAATACACGACAGACAGACATGGATGGGATCATTAGATGTTCTTCGCTTAATTGACACAGAATACGAAGACCTTGCATACAGCGACAAATACAGTAACGTTTTTCGGTACATAAGAAGTATTCCCAAAAATCAAACAATGCATGGCTTATTCATGCAAGTAACACGCCTTTTACAGAACGTAAAACTTCACACTGCAAAATGCTGCAAAAGATGGCAGAAGACAATGATGTTAGGAGTTCGCTGCTATAATTTGTATAACTGTGGTTAGCAAATAGTTCAGTTACAACATGTCAGTGTAATTAGGCCAGGCACAAATAACAGCTAATTGTAGTTAATGTGTTAATTAGTGTTGCTCTGTCTGACACTAAAACTTTATGACTGAAACAGATTTCCCTACTGGCGATCGAGTGCTGGAAAGTCTCAAAGGCCTTGCACTTCTAGTTAAATAGTGCAGTTCTAAAGTGGTTCTGGTTTATGTAGGAACCATTTTCTCGGAACTAGAAGACAGTAAATGCAAGCAGCTGACGACTTCTGCAAGACATAATAACGCAACAGATAAAGGCCAGAGCCCCTGCTCATATTACGAGAATGTTTGGAACTAATATTCCTGTTAGACCAAGACATTGTAAGGAACAATGAAATTACACCAAAATTGTGTCAAGTCACAGACTTACAGGACTGCCTAAAACTCGATACACAAATATTCGAAACAACATTAAGACATTCCGCGTAAATCACTATACGGTGTACCCTGCAGATTCGCGTTCTTAGTTTACTCTTAACTCGGAGTTCTAACCTCGATCGGAGCGTGAATATTTATTTTGCATTGCCCTGTAACATTACAGACCTTAGTAATTCTCTGTAGAAATGGAGCATATTCTTTCTTGAGAATCTAACATTGTGACAACTAGCCAATAAATTGCCGTCTTTTACAGGCCTGCAGGTTCATTACCGTGTCTACAAAACCCAGCCTCCGATCACTATCCCGAACCAGATAAATCCAATTCACACGTCTAAAATCCTATTTCCCTAAAATCAATTTTAATTTTAAAATTATCATAACACGTACATGGTTTTAGCAACCTCCATTTCAGCTGTTACGTAACATATAAAGAGCAAACCACCGCTCCCTCGGGGAGGGAGTCCGGTTGTTACCGGGGATCAAGGTTTAGTGCCGACATTCCAAATACAGGCAGCTTCGGTAAATTAACCTAACAGTGGGGTGAAGTCACTGAGTCGAATATGGAAACATTACCCAGAATGACCTGCAAACATTAACAGGTAATATTCAAACCACGGCAAACCAGTTACAGATCACAGTTCTTTTTTTATAGGATATTGCACTCTTTGGGTAACTAACATACAGTACGCAAACACACTTTGCTTTGCAGTAAGGAAGTAAAACGCTATAGAGATACAGCCGCTTATTGTATAATCACAGTTATCTGCGTTTCTCCGGCATTGGGAAAAGGGCAGTGACAAGTGTTCGTAAGAGGAAAGACGTGTGTACCTATGACGAACAATATAAAGGAGCAAACTAGCAAAATGTCTTCAGTTATTTATCCATTAATGGGATAAAATTGTCATTCGGTGCTGTGTTGGAGATATTCTGCGCGACAGAACCAGTTTCAATCTACCGCCATCTCTTGTTAACACTCATATTCGTGCTTGACGACGTGTGGCGCTGTAACGGGGTTTGGCTGTTTAAGTAGCAGATTATACATATGCAGAACAGAATGCAGAATTCCCGTGTTGCAAACCTCGCACCGAGGATGACTCATCCCAGCAGCCCTGCCTCTGGCCGTATCATAAGTTACGGCCCTAGTTTTTGAAATGGCAGAAAGCCAGGGTGGTATGTGGTCTGTGGCAGACAGGGAGGGAAGTCCGATAAGAAAAGGCTGTTCCTCCTTCCCGTACCTCGCTGCCAGGGTGGATCAAGACCTCATCAGTCTTCGCGAATTTTCTGAAAATGCTTAAATGTTCCTTTGGTGATTACCACACATTTCACCATCTGTAAATAGCTGCGTCAGAGAAAATCTAATAACACTCGGGACATGTAGCACGCATAAAATAAATATGAAGTAGGCCCACACTTTTCGTCTGGAAATCTAAATAGAACAGACCATCTGGGAGACGTAGGAGTTGATAAAAATATAATATTAAAGTGGATCTTATATAAACATTGGATCAAACCGACTCGTGATATTATAAATTTCAGGGTCCTGCGAAGCCTTCGAAATCTATGCAAGTCTAGGAATGCACTGATTGAGTGAATATCAGCTTCTCAAAGACTCCGCTTCCCAGACATACAGAAATCGTTCGTCAGCGGAAAACGTTAATATTTCAAGGAGCTCAAAAACTTTCATGTTAGTCACTTATTTTATGATATAAATAAAATTCGGAATCTCAATTTACATTACTTTAAAATAAAGTCAAACGGAAAGAGCATAAGAAACAGACTTTTTGCTTCTTGAAACACACAGAGACCATATTTTGTGTTCCGGTTGGAAGAGAAAAGCCCTTCATTTTATTAACCACGTGGGAAACGAGACACTGGCAGCCCGCGGAATAAAACGAGGGACCAAACAGTTTACCCTCGGAAAGTGTCGTCGTCCCGTGCCATGGGATGAAGAAGCTGGGATATGCAGATGTCAGACTATGCAAAGTTGTGGGCAATGCACACTTAAGACACGAGATCGGCCATAGCAAACGCTTATGCATGCCACCAAGTAAATGCTCGTAAATCTATAAATGACTTTAAAACCCTCGCCACTTTCGGTACGCGAATGTCGGAGAGCAAAT
The DNA here is from genome assembly GCF_000696155.1 of Zootermopsis nevadensis. The sequence continues at coordinate 141,266 of NW_019060188.1, forward strand.
ACGGGTATAAATCCTAAGAAAACATGTAAAGGGAGGCGCTGAAAGTTTATTTCCGCTTTTCCAGCACCACAAGATAAAGAAAAACAAAAACTAAACTACGTAAGCACTCCAAAGAAAGAAAAACTAAAACTTTCCAGTAAATTTGTATATTACGTTTATTTTTACACTCTGTCTATTCTTTGCTTCCTTTCACTGAGACAGAGTTACAGTAAAACTTGTTACTGTCTATTCTTTGCCTCCTTTCACTAGACAGAGTTACAGTAAAACTTGTTACTTCTCCATCTTTAAAAAAGCACGATTCTTTGTGTCTGTCTTATAAAGCGGACTACAAGTAAAGGCACCAACATCTTTCCGTTGTCCTGAGTTCGAGATTTCAGCTTCACAGTGCCGTGTGGTAGCCTTCAAGATGGTTTCGTAAGAAGAACAGAACTAACCGGAAACAGAATTATATACCGCCAACTTCATGTTAAAAGGGCTTATATGTCGTTCCAGAGAAAACCTCTGAAAAGGAAGTTGTGAAATCCGAAAACTGAAGCAACATAAGACAGCACTCTGCAAATCTATACTCATTTAGTATTATAAATGTCATTAAATCAAGAAGGATATAACTAAGCAACTCTCGTATAAATTAGGTCTTCGCCATGTAGGTGATAGTTAACAGGCTGACAAAGAAGTAACTTCGCATTGGCTTTGGTATTCTGATCTGTAACGCCACACGGCACACATTTCCATCTCTTTCACGCGTGCTACATGCCCACTCCATCTCATTACCCTTTATCTTATAGTCCTAATAATATTTAGTAAAGTATAAACATTATTTATCTCATAATTACACAGATTTCTCTAGGACCATGTTATTTCGTTTTCCTTGGACTCAAATATTCTTCCAGGCTCTTCTTTTTAAACAATTCAAACCTTTGTTCCTCACTCATGACGACAGCCCTGTAGCTGCTGATAGTTCTGCTAATAATGAAACGACCGGTACTTTCTTTCAAAATCCCTACCAATTCACAAATCATTTGTCATCTTCCAGTTTCGTTATACGCTAAATAACCTCTGCAATTTTGAGAAAGTAGTTAAATAACCATCAAACAGTTCATAAAGAGTAGTAAAATAAATTGCAAACAAACACTTTTTCGAGCTTCGCACGTGATTTATATCCGCTGATGATGAGAAGAGCCAGTACCTTTATCTTCTACCTCAAAGCAAATCCAATCAATTCGCCGCAATTTCCTGGCCACCAAATTACAGAGTTAATAAAACGCAATCAACAATTACATCAAACGCGTCGTCCCTGTCTCTTCTTATCTGTATTAGAACAAGTGACAATATCGTTTCCATTACAATATTGATGAGCACATTCTTTGTGGGGGGATAAAAATCAGGGAAAATTGGTCGACAGTCAGTCATAGAGAAAGCCATGCCATCATAAATAACTAATTAAAAAAGGAAGGAGTAAGGAGGAGGATTAATTAAACAAGTTGTAATTTTCTCTTGCGATACAGTACACAACATTAAAAAAGTCAGCAGACGTGTTATAGAAAGCATTAACAAAATAACTATGTCACCATGTACAGGGAACATATTTTAACAAAATTGGTTTGAAGTAAATATCCCTGTTTTTAATGAGAACTATGCAAGACCCATAAACACAGTTACTGATTGTTAAAACAAGTGGTACACATAATTACCACTAGGCTTTAAAGACTAATCCCCAAGCGCATATTGGAATATTGACGAGTTTGAGACGTCACCGAAACTAACCTAATTTCATGGAACGGCGTCTTTTAAGCTGTAACGGGTCGCCGATAACAGGTGGTCCTCGAGGTGTATTGGTCCGAGAAACACCGAAAAAAGTTACCGCGTTACGAAATACTGCACAAGGCCTCGGACTTCATCTCTGAACAACTGGTAATAATCCTATATCTATGATAAGTATCTGGCATTCATTTCAAAAAAGTTTTCATTAACTTTATATATGAATTCGGTTTCATGTGACGGTATCCACGATATGTGTCTTCATAATTGAAGATGGAAACAGTATAGTTCTCCGAAACACCGTCATCGACCAATGAGTTTAAACGGTGTCAAAACCCAGAAAAACATCAACCTCAAGCCATTCTTTTTATTTTGGTGTGAGAAAGTTTTACATCCTAACAAAATAACAGACAAACTAGTTTTGTATATTTCAATCTATTAATTTCTTGTTAACAGGCAGAAAGGCAAAATATTCTGAACTGAATGGCAGCAAGAATTCACAGAATTCAATTTGCTCGTAATTATCAGTGAATGGATAATTGATTCGTTACTGTCCATCCACATTCAAGTAAGCGTCTCCTACAGTTTTGTGATACGGATAAATAGCTAAATTAAAACTGATATCGCACAGATTTTCTATTATTAACTGCAGTGGCGCCGCATGACGATAAGATTCACAAACACAAAATAGTTTAATGCGTTGAATTGCATATGACTGCCTAACAAAGGAATTAATCTATTTATTGCAATATACCGTATACGGTCTCCTAGTATTGACGCAGAGAGGATATAAGTAAAATGTGGAAGGCTGAAGAATTTACAACATATAAACTGAACTACCAGCCAAAAGCAGGGAAAAACCGAAGCACTCGATGAAAAAAACCTATTTCAATGCAATTTCGTTCACCACGCTTCTTACTTGAAGTCCACCGGGACTGAACCAGGGTCTCCACCGTGAGAAACCGGCGTCTAGTCACCTGAGCTCTGACACCGTCCACTTTACAATCAGAATATTAAACGGATTCGTATTGACTGTGGCTTGTGGGGGCGTGTAACTACGTATCACAGTGCTTGAAGTAAACGAACGACCAAACATTTAGAATTAATTACACAGACAAGAGTTCTAAAACGCTGAATGTTATCACATTAATTAAAAAACTACAAATTTCGTGAACCAGGATACGGGCAATCGTTACGATGTGGCCACAGATCTTACAGAAAAAAAAATTGGCTTACATCAAAAATTCGTAATCTTCGATATCACCACGTCTTACAGGAAAAAAAAATTGGCTTACATAAAAAATTCGTAATCTTCGATATCACCACGGTTTAAGGCCATTTAGCTGTGCTGTCTTCAGGATTAAGGACGGTCCTTGGATCTTCCTGCTTTTGTTTTTCCCTGTTTTACCATGTCACATGCGAGTCCTCTCTTAGTATTAGACGCGCATGATCTTGATTTATTTGGTATTTAAGGACATTAGTGAAAGAAATATGTCCTGCCACCTCTTAGTAGAGAGAAACCAAACTTTTCATACGCTTTAATCAGCAGAAATTATACGTTGCTCAGAAAATATACTGTATTAACAAAATGGTCCATTAGAAGTTGTAAACCAGCTTGAAAAGGACAAAACGAAAAGTAGTAACAACTTGCACCACAGGATCTAGAAGGTGCTGAAATTCTGATTCCTTTCACAACTTACTAAATAAAAATAAGTTATTAGAAAAGTACTACATTTAGTATAAAAGTTTCTCATTCGGATGGCATGGTTATAGCCATAAAAACTCCAGAAGTCTGCTAACCGATATATCCACGTGACAGCGCCATTTATTCTGTGTGAGCGGCCAGCTTGCTATACGTATGACGCTCCATGTCCAAATTACTCTGCCGATGATATTCAAATACACGAGCGGTTTCCTTTACGTAATGTTTTCCCGCAATGCCCGGGAAGGGCAAATGACATACAGATGCTAAGAAGCGGTTTCCTTTACGTATTGTTTTCCCGCAAAGCCCAAGAAGGGCAAATGACATACAGATGCTAAGAAAACAAATACAAGTAGCCAGGGGTGAACAAATAACAACTTCGCTATGTAATTATAAGTCGATGTTGGCATTCTGGGATGTAACGCCATGACTTGCGGACAGATACCGACATTTCGAAGGACCTTATAGCCAACAGGTCCACAAGCCGTTACAACCCATAAGGCATCTTCACCACCATAACCTCAAATCTCACAAACAAAGACCTGTTGAAAGAGGCAGATTTGGTAAAAACAAAGGGTGTGGATGAGAGAGATCCAATTACTACTCACCTGAATCTGGCAGAAAATCTCGCCGTAAGGCCAACAGTGATAGAGAGCCGGCAAGAACCCAAATGGCGTCACAAACAGACCAATCGCGAGGTCGTTGCTGGCTAGTGACGTAAGCAAGTACCGGGGCTGAGAAATGAAAGGGTAGAACATTAATTACCTTTTCCTCTTTGTAGGCAATTATTTCAGCAGATACGTGATGATATTAACTAAGCATCCAGTTTAATTCTATTTTAAGCATGCTTCTTTGTGTCCTAAACATATATAGCTTAATATGAATAAATTAACAAAAACTGCATTTTAGAATCATCTGTGTGTGTTAACCTCCTTAGCACCAGTTTCTGAACAGTTGAAAAGACCTTTGAACGAAATGGTATCACTATTGACATGACTTGAATTTATTTCTTTTTAATTTTTACGAATTTAACATTCATATTTTTTTCCTTCAGTTGGTGTCATTTGTCGTTCTGCCTATAGAAGGCAGATATCACCCTGTAATTTCACAATATTTTAACCGGCAGTTTCTATTACCGTTACCCAACAAAACATCTGCAGTCAGGCTGTGCAACAGTCAAGTCATCCCTATTCTTCCAACTATATTAAAACAAATGTTAATTTTAAAGTTATCAACCAATCTGACTGCTTAGTGTAAAGGTATTCGGACGGAACCCCATTCAGATCTCGCGATCATCATCTAGCACATTTCGACACAATGGCGTCTGTAACCTGTGCAGTTGGAGTTCATTATTAAAAACAACCTAAGCATCCAACAGTGACAGTGGAGGCACTCACCTGCGAATGAATGTACTTCGAGTATCTACGGCTGTTGATAACGAGGACCAGTAGGAGATTTGCGCCCAAAATTCCTGCAGACAGGAGCAGGATGAAAAGTGCTTGGGTCATATCCCACACGGTGATGGTGTTGACGTGACTTGCCGACAGGTAGCGCGGGTGAGAGCAGCTACTGTTATGAAGAGGTGGGGGTGTCAACCACGTGGACTTCTGTTCCATCTTCATAACTCGAACTCATAAAACCGGCTTCAATGTTCGATCATGGATTCCAATCACTAAACTGCATGATGATAAAATTCATCTACTAAACGCTTTTTAGCATAAAAGTATATCACTTTCTCTACTACTGCTTCTTCGAAAGAAGTCTTGTTATTTAATAAATAACCTTGGTGTAAGACGAAGCATTATTTTTCATCTTTACAGTTCATAATAATTCTTAATCAAAGTTCATGCATTCGTCCAAGTACGGCATTTTGTTTTCAAATGCAAGTCACACAAGAGTTGTTATCCTTTATCGTACCTCAGAATATTAATTATATAAGTACACTAATTCAACCTATACAATAACACTTGCTGGTTTCTATCATCTGTTTCATCCGTGAAAATAACACTTGATTTCGTAGCAAATTCCGTTGAAATATGTTTCATCCTAATGGTGTTTAAGTATTTCATAACCATGATCACAGTAACAAATAAACTATCCACAGGTGAAACTGGTGTTTGGTTACTTCTCTTCGTGTTGTAAAAGCTACTGAGATGATCTGTATACAAGTCGAGTCACATTGCAAGTATTTTCTGAAAATAAAACAACACTGAAATCAGGAATAAAAGTGCATATTTATAAATACAGAGCAGAGGAAGCTTTAAAAGCTTCACATCTTATAGTCTATTAACCTCATAAGGACTACACATCATTTATTTAATTATGCAGTAAATTTACGAGTCGTAATCTAAAGAATAGTTTGCAAATTCTACACTTCTACTGAATGAATTAGCATATAACACAGTGCACTAGAATTATATTAGTGTAACAGAAAATGTCAAAATCCGTGGTCATGGTGGGTTGTGTACATTACAGAACATGTATCGAGCCATGCAATATATAATTTCAATTATTATCACTGTGACACGTCATAAACAGTCACAATGGACTTGAAAGGAAACTCATTTCTTGCCAAACGTATGCTTTTCTTAGTGAATTCCATTAAGAGACCACGTGGCCAGGAAGTAAGCAAGTAGACAGACGGTTATACACAAGTTGCAGGTCTTGTTCCTCCCAATGGGCGACAGCTGTATCTCGATCTATCTCGAAATTCGAAGGTCGCAGAGTGAAAATTGGATTAGAATTCACTCACATCTACAGTTCCATCAGAACAATCGACAAGATTATTTGTCACTCTCTTCTGTCTCCCATTATCTATTCTGCTTTTGTGTGCTGTCCTTTGTCATTCTCGTCTGCTTTCGTCATCATTCTCCTGTCTCACTACACTCGAATGCGTTATTAATGATTTTTTCTCGTCTTTCTTCGTATAAAATTCTTTCTTGATTTCGTTTCATTATTCAAAGAAATTGCTTTGTATTGTGTTCCCTTCACAGTTTCTCATTGTTTCGTGACGTTCCAATGAATGATTACCCGACATTTTATATTCAATCTTAAGCTTTCAATACGTATTCATATAGAAACAAAAGACTGGTGCGGTAATTAAAGAATACTAAATATGATTTATTAATTAAGATTTCTGCTCGCATTCATCTCGCACATGATAAAATAACCGAATCACCTTTATATATTTTAAACAGTAAGCAACATGGGTTAGGTTGTATTCTTCAGGTATCAAGAATTAAGCCCTGTGGCCTCTTCTAATTCAGAATTAATTATTAAACAATAAATATGTTACGAGGGATCGGACAATCGCAGGGTCTTAAGATGGAGTCGGTAAGCACCTTCAAAACGTTGGTAAATTTCTACCAGATTACACAATACGACGCAGAAAAAAAGTCGGTTTTGTACTCGACGTATTGAGAATCTTAATTCCTTTCTCTCGGGGTACAAATATTTTCCATAGGACTTTATTCCTGTATTCTTAAACACCCTCAAAACATGTTTTATGTTTTGTGTGACACATTAGGTCTCATATTGAAACTCGTCAGCGTAATCTCATTTCGAGCCGCATTATGCCTACTTGTAATGGCTGAGGTAACCACCACATCCCCACGTGGGGATAACATACACCAGACACCTCACACCAGAGACTTGCCGTGCGAAGTTTGAACTCTGGGCGAAGTACCACTCGTCAAGATCTCGTTACCATAATCTTATTTCACATTGTGGCACAACAATGCAGTCTTCCCGAACTCAATGGCTTCTTAATGGAGTGTCCATGTAGGGCGTGTGCTTCAAAGGAATCGATTTCACTCTAGGTGACATGAGAACGTCTGGACACCAAATAAAATATACAGGCAAACGGATGAACAAGTATCACTACAACATACAATGCAAAATGAAAATGCTCCTTTACTAGGGTTCCGAAGGAAGATATCCTGATAAGCTGCATGTGTCTGTCCCCTCAGTCATGTGCTTAAACACGCCTATTATAGGCCCCAATTGACCAATATTCGTCAAACTCGGAATATTCATCACGCCAGTTAAAATCCATTTTTCGAATTTTAAACTCCCTATCATAAATACTAGCATGACAGCAGTGGAAATTATAAGGACCAAACAAAAGTAATGTCCTTTAGTGCTGAGTATTGAAATTCTGTATGGTTATAAAACTGTGAAACATATTAAGTCTTACGATGGGATAATTTTAGAAAGTTGGCAAAACATATGAGGGAAAAAATGTTATATTAAGTGTTAGAAATGTATACCGCGTTCAGCAATGCATGTATTCACACTTTTCCTGATGTTTGATGCAATCCGGTGAAGATATTCTGCAAGTCAAAATCTATGGAACGGTAGAATCAGAAAATGCATCATTAATATCATTCTGGCACGTAAAGTTAGTAAGAGTAGTTCGACGACGAACATTTGTTGCGGTTGTGAAAAAGACATCCTTCCACTTGGACTGTTGAAGGACAACTGACGCGCTGGAGCGAGCAGGTTTCAACATGGCGTGACCTGTTAAAAACTCAATCGAATTGATAGCGTTACTTTCCGATTATCCTCTATTTAGGTAGCGGACGGATGCCATGCGTAATCGAAACGAACCTTTCAATTAGGCCCGAAGGATGCGTTTGTCAATTACTTTGTTGAAAACAGAAGAACATCTTTTTACTGCAACTACCTGGTGGTGTGACGCGCTTGTTACCGGCTGTTGGACACCCCTGACATAGTGGCTTAAGCTTGGACAAGAGGAGAGACTGGTCAGACTGAAGAAGCAAGAGCGGAAGCCATATTTAAAGTCAACTGGGTGTACCATAAAATAGGCAACCTGTAGAGTAGCGCGCTGAATAGAAAACGGGGCATGAAGATAAGTGCTCATAGCCCTGAAGATTAAGGCAGCAAGCACCTCTGAAACATCGGTAAATTTTTACCACACTACACGGTGAGACATCCCAGAAGTCACAGTCTGTGGTGTTCGCAGAAAAAAATTGTATTCAATTAATCCTTTCTAGAATAAGTTTCGGAGTGGAATGGCAGAGCGGAAACCAAACAAAAGACAATGCCAATTCCAACATTTAAACCGACGTCTGTGTAGAAGCTGGCTTCGAGGATTGTCATGCCCTATGTTGAAACGATTAAGATGACTATATAATGGAAGAGACGTGCTCGTCTACATATGGAAACTGAAGAAGTAAAATTAAACTTAAATCCTACACTATAGACTCTACAATTTACAGAAGTGAGTTTAAGAGCACAGGGCACCATTCAAACACAGAATTCACATCATCCTGGAAAGACAATGGCAAAAGTGGTTATTCGCCGGCAACTCACAGCCGAGGCCCGGATTCGCGCCAAGGGCAACAATCCGTCTACGATTTGCGGTTTTATGCGAGTCCTGTGTTCTCCTGATAATATAATTCCATCGTTGCTCTGCGCTCACTTACTTATCACCTGGCGGACGGACAATGGGATCGTTAGTGACAGTTGTTCCATAGAGACATAGTCTCGCTCCATTTCAACAGCAAAGAAAAAGGACACTAGTGAATGGTATAGCAAAAACGCCACTGAACTTTAAATGCCACATAGTTTCCAAGTCACACACAGAACGTCACTAAAATCGTATTATTGCATAGTTTTAAACAGTAGCTGTTGTCACATATCATCATGCTTGGAATTCTGAAGTCTGCATGCGGTTTTTCTCTCTTGAGACGAAGTTCCAAGTATGCAGACACCCTCCAGACAGGGAGGGATATGCAAGTAAGTTAATGGCCTCAGCACACACGTGACTAAATTATGAAGTTTAGAGTCATGAGTTGGCACTTAAAAAATCGAAACTCGGAGAAATTCCACAAGCACTGAAATAGCTGCCAAATTATTATCTCATAGATATAACGCAAGAGAGAAAACGAATAACAAGTGTCTTTTCTCCAGTATATTTCAGAAAATTTGTATATCCATAGCATTAGAGCAGGACTTGAAGGCGACTCGTATTTCCTAAGCCTTAAGTCGAGGAGAAAAGTGAACAAAATTAAAAACGTTCATTATAAACCGTCTCTTGCAAAATTAGATTTCTCAACTTCTGTATCTGTAACTCTTCACCACAGATTAAGGTATCTTTAAAGTATCCAAGTGTGGAACTAATCTCTCAACCCATTTCTGACTAAGGTGATATAAGTATTTAAATTTTCAGATGACTCTTGTTATATACAATTTTGATTTCCGCGGCCAAATTTTAAAAGCCTATTTGCTGATAAACCATTTTGGGTCTTGTGGGATAAAACTTATGATGCGTATTACGTATTACTATAACATCGATATAAGAACATATTTGAGATTTCACTACATTAAATTTTATTATATTCTTCAATTAAGCAAATATAAATAATAATTTTAATTTTTATATGCTGCTTTGTTACACTTTAAATAAATACAAGTTCCTAAAAGTATTACTACTTTTGATTTCCCCGTCATTTTTAACGGGCAATTTTCTATCTTATACCACTGTTTGTTGTAGTAACAGCGGAATCTGCGTAGGCATAAACTAGATTTCAGCACGCAATGTTTTATGATTAACGTCGTCATTAAGGCTTTTCGGAATAGCTGGAGGGTTTAAGAATGCTAAGAAGCAAAGAACACTGAAAACTATTAGTACTCCAGGATGGATTGATCCCATCCCATCTTCTTTTGTGTGTGTGTGTGTGTGTGTGTGTCGGATTACAAGCTTGTTGTAATAGTACGCCATTTGTTATTGAACTGTGGAATTGATGGCCAATAAATAATGGCGAGCCCTCTCCAGGGGAGCAGCTTGTGTAAAACTGGCTCGAGTTGATCGTATTGAGTTGCTTTACATAAAATGAAATAACATTTTCAGTATACACAGTCAACAAGACTAATTTAGTTTGTTCAGAATTCAATACAAATGGAGCAATTGCTAATCGCTTGTTCTGTGATTTAATTCATATTACGAATTTCCTGCATGAATAATAGAACTTTTACATGAATGTATCAGTGTCGTGGTTTGTTTTATGGGTTTTCAATTACTTGTTTAACAAATTATGAAATCTAACTTAACATATTTTAATGTTGTTTGTGTAATTACAGTATCTCAACAGATTTTTATAAAATAATTGTAGGTGTCAACCATAATGTAATTCTTGACTTTCGGCTTCAAGTAATGTCATATAATTTGGTCGTGCAATAGAACAAGCGGTTAGTCGCTGGCTTCTCACCGCACATAACCGGGTTCACGCCCAGGGCAGTCCATGTGGTATTTGTGATGGACAAAGTGGCACTGGGACAGATTTTTCTCCAAGTTCTTTGGCTTCTACTCTATATTTACTTTTGTATTACGATGAACGTATGCGATGTATAGGATGATGAACTATGGGCCCGTAAGCGGTCGCAGATCCACAGAGACAAGTCTCACCCCATTGTAACATGTAAACAAATGTGTTATAGAAGATGGCTGTCTTCTGGGTTGTTGCGCCATGTAGTCTGGTAGAAGTTTACCGACAACCCTTCTAAACTCGTTCTACTTCCGTCATCATGTGAAACCACACAACTTAACCTGGTTAGCTTTTCCTTCTCTTTTCCTATAGCTTACGAATGAACACAAAGACTACCTACGAATGCACAGTAAAACACGAAAAACTGAAAGAACAACGCAAAGAGTATATAAATGTATACAAAAAAACTGAATCAATGCGATATCAGGAATACGAGGCGCGTCCCAAAAGTAAGTTTCCCACTCGTCCCACAGCTAGCAAACCTTATATTGCGCGAAGCGACTGTGCGTACGTGATAGAGCAATGACGTAGCATGGCGCATGCACTAACGGCACTTCCCGCGTTCTCACAGTAGCATCGTTGCAGCTGTTGAAGATGGAGGTTCTTATTCCAGCTCCCGCCGACTGTGAAGTGCGGTCAGTGATAACGCTAGGCCGCACACGGCTCGACGGGTAGACCAGCCTCGTAATTCTGTACTATTAATATTATAGAAAAATCACTGTCGACATATTCCGCAACCCTTTAATTTTTGGGCTTAGTTCAGGTTAATTATCTTTGAAGGCTATTAACATAATATCTAAAATACCCAAGTGTCCCCTATTCAATGCGCTTGTGCAGACCGTCGTGTTATCACTGAAACTGAACAATTAACGTCCGCTTTTCAAAAGTTACGAAACCCAAGGGAACAAAGTCTCCCCTAATGGGTACAGAGAACTGCCGGTTTTATAATGACAGGAATTACCCTCGAATTAATCCCGCAGGTGCTAACCCTGAATGTATTACGATGTTACATGGCAACCGAGACCTATAAACAGTTCAATTACCATGAACGGTCGATGGCTCCATAAAAAAAACCTTGTCTTGACAACCTTCGTTATTTGCTTCTCTAGAATGTTATAAAATGTTCTCGGGCGATCACCCGTGTCAATTTTGAGTTAAAAAGCCAACGTTTCGGAGACTGTCATCAGAGTCCAGATGATCATGGACTCTGGACTCAACATTGAGACGGCCGATCACCCGATAAGATTTTATAAGAATTATGCGCCTTCAAAGTTTAAAATTTTACATTCCCAAAAATGACTATACGCCATGAGTTAATTTAGAAAATATGTCGTACTTTGGCATTTGATTGTATCAGTACAATCTTTATTCAGTTTTTGAAAAAGTTGGTTACACAAAATCACGTTCTTTTTATCGCAATAAATTACTACATCAGAAATGTTCACATTGCTAAAGAATATAACACGCCCCAAAAAGATGTACACACACATAGTTAATATTCCGTATTATAATGTGTATACATATTTTTGGGACATTCTGTAAGTATACGACGTAAGATAACTGGCAGAAAACTGGCACTGGTCAATTATTCACGCAATAAAGCTGTGTACAAAACATTGCCAAGGGGAATGCATCACGCACGCAGCTTTGTATTTGCAGAAATGTCACGCGCCGCGACTTTTAAATTACGCCAGTGTCATGTAAACAGTCATATTTTGTCCACAACGGATACAGTTTTAGTAATAAATACACGCAGTTCTGCGCATGCTTTATTAATAGGCTGTACACTATTTGCAAACCATGGCAGCAAATATTAAATTCCACGGCAAATAATAAATCATTTTCAGTAGAAGTAACACAATTAATTACATATTTCAAAGCCCATTAATAAGTTTTATAAGACAACTTAAATCCACTCCTCCATGGAGGTTGTACGTATTTCCACGCGCACGTCTTCTATTAAATTTTATCGAGTGCAGTAACAAAATAATAATTCGGTTGTGGTAAATTTACAATGGAGTTCTCCACGTCGAAAATTTCTATTAGGAAATAAACCAAAATACATTAGCCGTGGCTCAAAATTCCACTGAGGAATGTTGACGTTCTGTTTCGTAGTCCGTAGAACACAGCCTGTTTTAATCTATCCGCCGAGACTTTAAGAAGTTCTCCATTTACGTGGTCAAAATAATTATTTCTTGGGCATTAGATTTCTTTATTAATGAAGTCTGTAGAATCAATAACAGATGGGCATTCTCCCAACAGTTTTATAATTAGTGAAGCACTTCAAAATCGTGTATCAGAGGCAAGAAAATACACAAGGGGCATATGTGCTTTTCGCGTATTCAAGAAATAAAAGTAACCTGGGCTTTCAACAGCTGACATAGGATATTTAAAAATGGATTGGAATCAGGTTTCACATTGGTCCATGTCCTACAACACCTAAAAGTATAAGAAAACCTAAAAATAATAAACCGTTTAATTTTAACAAGAAGGCGGGATATTTTCATAGTGCCCAAAAATGTTGAAAAATATCGTGACATTTACAGATGAATATTTATTCAGATCATTTTAGTACAATATCATTAAACCAGAACAAATTAATGGCGGATTGTCCAAATGATTCTTAAGAAAAAAATTGTTTCGACCCTGGATCCTGTATAGCAGTATTTCTAAAAACAGTACTACGCTAAAATAAAACAATTTATAAACTCTACTAGCTTTATCCTTGAATATAAATTTAAAAGACATTCGACACAATGTACCTTCGTAATGAAAACTGCCACATCTTTGGTTGAGATTTAGCAACTTAGTGGGTCGCTCTAATACATCGAACCCAGATTATTTAATGTCAACTATAACTTATCCACCAGAATATATTTTAGTATTAGGTCGGAAATTGAAAAACGTCAATCAAATACACGGAGGTTAAATTTCTTACTAACAGAAAATTCCAGCGCCTTTGAAAATGAAAATATTCCTTTGTTCGTACAGAGTACTAAACTGAAATACATTTTAAAATCCACTCTCTTCAATATTACTTCTCACTTCTAAATTTTCTTAACCCGAAAAGTCTTACTTTGTCTCAGCGCCCTATTTGCTGAGCACCGATGGCTCTTTCTCAAAGGAATAAAACGGCCGGAGCATAAAGTTGACTATTCGGCAGAGATAAAATTACGTGGAGCTGTGGCTTATTTAAAACAAACATCTTCATGAAGAGATAAAATTACATGGAGCTATGGCTTATTTAAAACAAACATCTTCATGGCGTGACAAAAATAATATTAGGATAAGGAGGAGAAGAAACAACAACGCCTGGGAGAAAAATACCAGAAGAGTAAGCGAAGAAAGATGGGAAGAAGATAATGAGGAAACAAGATGAGAAGAATCAGGAGAATAAGATAAGAAAACAAATAAAGTTATTGTTTTTCATGCCATTTCCGTAATTGTATTTTCACTCCATAACTAACTTCAATCTGACGACTTAGGTCTGTACCGGAGTTAAACATAAAGACGGAAATGGTTTCCAAATCCTTGGGACGAAACGAAGTTTAGCATGTAAATTAAACTCAGTCTCTCAAGTTCCAACCCCAAGAGAACCAATCGGTTTCCTGCCACAAAAACAGAGTAAATAAAGTAAGTTTTAGCAGGGAAATGAGCAGAAAATCTGCAGTTGCACCAGACTTACAAGCAGCTGAAGAGAAAAGTGATCTATAAAATTCATGGCTGGTAAATAATATTGCAAACAGGAGATTTGTTGACGTCGTACCAACTGACTGATTCTTATATTACGTAAAGGCTATCTTTCAACTACTAATTAAAACGCCGAATGACACGGTAAGGTGGTAAGAGAGGTGGAATGGTAAATTTCGGGGAGAAATAATTTCCATCTTTCTCGAGCTGTTATATACGTACGAAAGAAAAATTCGTGTAAGAAATAAGGTTATATTTTTAATTTTACTCAAAGAAGAAGTTTTTATACGTTTAATAACAATAATCCACACACACATGCACTTCAAGCAAAGACATTAAGACGGTCTTCTGTCTCCGGAAAACACAAGGTAATCAAGTGGAAGCACTTTTGTCTTTTAAATGTTAATCTTTGTCTCTGTCCCATTTACGACATGAAAGCACTGTTGAACTAGGGCAATGAAGATGCGCGCAGTCCAGCACAGAAGCGACGCGTTAATTCGTCGTGTCAGGTCGACTCGAAATCAAGGAAGAAACGTGATGACGTAAAAATGAGCCATTAGCCTTCAGAAACAAAAGAGACACTCCATTCAGGGCACAACGTAAGGGGATAAAATGTAATGCGGAAGAGTAATTTAAAACTAAAATTACAGACAGTGTCAGACGTAGACTTTGAGTTATCAAACATTCAAGAGCTCTTTATTAATGAGTGCTCTGTGTTACTGTGATGCTTAACGTAAGCAGAAAAATCGCTTCTGAAGAAGTGGTTGAAAAACAGGCAAGACTTAAATTAAGCAAAGTCTCATAAATACGATTATATATGTCATGTTAGTTCCTTATAATAGTTAACTACAAGGAAGTCCTAAGAATCTGATAGTCAAGAAACATCCTGCTTCGTATGGCACCCAAAGTTCCATTACCATTCTCACAAGCGCCCGACACTGGACTTATTCCTGTGCGAGATAAATCCAGTCCAACCTTGACACCTTACTTCTGATAACCTATTTTAATATTATCCTCTCATCTATGCCTGTATTTCCCAAGCGGCCTCTTCGCTTAAAGTTTTACGATACGGATGTTACAAGGGCGAGTCGAATATTACGTCACTGTAATTTTGTGGAGAGCTCTTCCCTTCATTTAGACGTATCTCCACCAGACTTAAGACATTTATCCCACTGTCTCACAAGCCTGTTGATGAGGTCCTCGTAGAAGAAAAATCGCAGTAGTTGGCGTAGAATATCCACCACTTCCTAGATCTCGTCCGATAAAAAATTGACCCTCCAAGGGCTATCCAAATCTGGACTATTAAGATGGTGTTGGAAGACCTCCCATCAAAATTTATTCATTTGTTTCGACGTCACAACCGCTGTGTGTGGCCGAGCACTGTCATGGAGTAAGATCACTCACTCTCTTCGTCGGAAAGAGTCCTGGTCGCCTGCTTTTGACTGCACTGTCCATTCGGTCCAGATTTGTCTCCGTGCGATTTTCCCATGTGTCTGAAAAGCTGGAAAAGTTTCAGGGTCTACGTTTTTCATCTGAAGATGAGACACATGAGGCAGTGGTGGATATTCTATTCTACGGCAACTACCGGCGTCTTTCTATGAAGACGCCATCAACAGGCCTGTGAGTCAGGGTGACAAATACCTTAACTCTGGTGGAGATACTTCTATATAAAGATCAGGGTTCTCCACAAAATCACACCGGCTAACTCTCATTTGACTCCCTCTTTATATAGATTTCTCATCATTCTCCTTCGTATATTAAACCTCTTCATTCTCAATCTTCCTGTTATTTCCTCTCTCTGAAGACCAAATATCCTCCTTAGTATACGTCTCAAGCATGCTATATATATATTTTCTTCACGCAGAATAAAATACCAATTTATAACTACGGCTTTCGGGTTTGAGCCATGTAGAATGTTGAGTATTAACCAACGTTTTGATAAACATTAAAGTTGCCACACTCGCCGAAAAATATCAACTACGAGTACAACATTTGTCGTAACGTTGGTTTATATTCCACATTCGACGCAGCTCACACCCGGAAACCGAAGTTATACACTTAACTCCAGTAAGCACGTGAATGAAACACTAAATCTTACACCCGATGATGTCCTATTTCCTAGAAACAAGCAAGCGGCAGACACTCGTCATGGACTGCTCACTTTGTAAATTCTGTGGACACATCGAATAAAATATTGAAGGAAGTCGGCATCCTGGCCGTCTGAACAGTAAGTTGCTGCCTGCAGGAACGCATCCAAAGATAGACGAGTAATTATTAATGATCATAGTGGAGTAAGAGGTGACAGTAGCCATGTTACCGCGTACAGAGAACCGAGCTAAATCTGGTACATTGGGTTGACTTCAGACTCTCACACAGAGTAGAGCTTAAATTATTTTAAAGCATTTATTTAATCTGAAGTCGGAAATCAGAAGGGTCACAAAGTAAATTTTAAATTCGCATTTAAATATTACTGGGCGTTCTGGATGGGTGTAAAACATTGTTACCATCTCTAAAGAGATAAACACGCATTAGGATTGTCTGAGAAAAAAGCGTTGAGGAAAATATTTTGGCCTAAGAACGATGAAGTAATAAAAGATGTAAAAAAAACTGCACAATGAGAAGCCTCATAATTTATACTTTTCATTAAACACTATTGCGGTAATCAAATGTGGGATGGTGAAATGGGTTAGATGTATCATTAAATAGAAATTATAAAATGTGAAGGAAATAGACGATTTTGGGGAAACAGCGGTGACAGGATACTATTAAATGTATCTCAGATAAATAGAGTGTAAAGGTGTGTATTGGATTCACGTGGCTGCAGGCAGTATCGAGCTGCGTGTTCTTGTAAACATTGTAAAGAAGCTTCATATTAAAAAAAGAATGGGATTTATTGACCACAGGGCTGTGGAATCGCAGTCAGAAGCACTTTAGGTGGAGTCGGGATCGGTAAAATTATACCGACTCCGACCTCGATATAAAAGCTTAAGAACGATTTCTATACCGTGTGAGCCGCCGGCGCCCTCACGTTTAAGGAAATTCAACGACGCGTTGAGCCACATGGTGTGGGAATAATGCTTTGTAACTTTGGCTCCGGTACCTTAAGAATACAAACTGCCTACAAATCAACCGATTTCTGCAATACCCATTAGACGCATATTTAAATATAGGTTATAAGTCTAAAAAGTAGGATGATGATGCACGTGGTGGTGATGAAATCTCTTATGGTGCCGTTTACCGATTTAGTAGGTTTACCCTTATTAATACATATTGAGCTTTTATGAAGGAGTCGGGGTCGTAGTCGATGTCGAAGCCGGAGTCGGAGATTTTAGTACCGACTCCACAGCCCTGATTGACCAGACATCAGTTTCTCAGAAAAGTCTATTTTTTGTCGTGTTACAGCACAAATATTACCCTCTGAATATAATTTTATATTCACCATGTGCTACCTTTTTGAAGCTTCCGGTTCCTATTACATTATTATCCCATTATCATGGAATGACTGAAGGAGACGCCAGTCTCTAAGTTACAGCATTACTTTAAGTGTCGTGGTGCTTCAGGCCTGTCCAATATATAAGAATGTTCTAATATTTCCTAACAATGTTAACGATGTATCGAGTATTGAAAATCGAACTTTCACTGCTTCGTAGATATAACAGATTTAAGGAGAAGATATTGGTTGTTCTCAAGTAGTATGGCAGTTCAGATGATCAATGATCGACGTCCCTTCGGGCTATAAAACTGATCCACGGCCACACAATAAAGGAGAAACTCTGATTTTGTCCAGAACATAATAACAAAGAGTGGATAGGCACACTCAAATTCGAGTTCATTTTCAAACTCTATGGAATATAGGTCGTCTTCAGAAACTGGTAGTCGCTCAACTAGTTAAGAAATGTCTGCTCTCAATGCAGCCTGGAAGTTTCTTACCGTGTCATGTGGTCACACACCAGCAGTCTATTCTATGCCAGATGACTTTAGTCCTTAGACAAACCTCAAAAGGGTCAGTCACATTAAAGAACTAGGTGTAGATTAAAATATGGTACTAGATTTTGAGGAACAGGATGTGAAGATGTGTTAATCTTAGGGTTACATAAAAGCATGGAATTTTGTGATCAGCTGATCAACTATGAACTGACACCGCGATGTCAGCTGGTAAAGTTGTAGCTTCAGATCATGTCTGTTAGAACATTCGAAATCGAAAGCAATCCTATATCACAGGAATATATATTTATTTATTTTCCGAGGATAAAAGAGTTTCAAGTTGACACCAACTACTCGTTCTTTTGATTGCTAGTTCCATATGTCGTTCATTAACTATATCGACAGTGGTTATTTTTTATTGCAGTTTGACTGGTTACTGACTTATTCTATCGATACTGATAAGTGTCTATTTTCGAGACCGTCAATGGTGTAAAGGAAAATCCCCGAAGGACATATCGATGTATCGAGAACTGGAGAAGTTCATCGACAATATGAAAAGAGTTGAATCCAAGTAGATGAAAGATTTCTGAACGCTTCGGGGTGTAAAGAAAAAATAGAGAGAAAGGAAAAGTATATTCTCATGTGGAGCTTTAAAGAAAGCAAATATTGATAGTACGTTACCAGACTTCCATACTCTTGTCACTCGTCTATTCCCTCTCGAGAACGAAGTCTTTACAAGGCAGTGAGAGAACATCAACCAAGTGTTAAAAAAAAGTCTTGGAAGTCACTCACGAAGATGACAAAGAAAATCCAGCATCGTAGGGCATTTCAGGCAGTATATGACACAAGAATTGTCCCATAGGATAATAGTAAAGTTGCTCCTGTTTTTAATCAAGCAACACGTATGGGAATGGAGGCAAAGCTACACGTATTCAGTACTAAATAAATATGTCCAGTTTCAAGTTCCGGCCACTTTACTCCAGGGTAACAGCCCCCCGTGTCCACAGGACAGAACTGCTCCTGACCTCTTAGTTTTATCAGTTGACTGCGCAGAGTTGACCATTGATTTTATCGTAAAAATAAATAAATACGGAAACAAATCGTCAGTGTACTACGAACCTACGGAACAACGGAACTTCAGTCGATAGATCGAAGCGCGCGGCGCTATTGTATGTTCTGTGTGTCATTGCGAAATGGTCATTAAAAAACTGACGGATAAAGCAGACAACGCGTATGGAAACATTGGTGTCAAAGAATAACCGAGGGCTGTGAGAAACAACGAATTCAGAATCGCCAGATAACGAGAATTTACTAACATCATAGACATAGTAAAAGTTACCAAAATAATTTTGACTCTGCTTTAAATGTTCTTTTATGTCCCCAAGATAAAGACACACATTAAATCGAATCTGCAGTTATACCACTCTTATATTCCCAATCACAGGTAAATTAAAATAACTGTATGTACTAGGGACTCACATGGTGTTCATTTCTGCCAATAGTTCTATTCTATTCGTGTTTATTGTGAATTCTCTGTTTAACCGTATACATTTTAAATATCTCAGCTAGGCAGATTGATATTTTAGACAGCCGTAATACTAGTAGATATGGCCTGTGGAGTGCAAGTCTTAATGAACAGCCACATTCCGGTCTTATCAAGCCAGATATTAACATAATTATAAAGAACTAGGTGTAGATTAAAATATGGTACTAGATTTTGAGGAACAGGATGTGAAGATGTGTTAATCTTAGGGTTACATAAAAGCATGGAATTTTGTGATCAGCTGATCAACTATGAACTGACACCGCGATGTCAGCTGGTAAAGTTGTAGCTTCAGATCATGTCTGTTAGAACATTCGAAATCGAAAGCAATCCTATATCACAGGAATATATATTTATTTATTTTCCGAGGATAAAAGAGTTTCAAGTTGACACCAACTACTCGTTCTTTTGATTGCTAGTTCCATATGTCGTTCATTAACTATATCGACAGTGGTTATTTTTTATTGCAGTTTGACTGGTTACTGACTTATTCTATCGATACTGATAAGTGTCTATTTTCGAGACCGTCAATGGTGTAAAGGAAAATCCCCGAAGGACATATCGATGTATCGAGAACTGGAGAAGTTCATCGACAATATGAAAAGAGTTGAATCCAAGTAGATGAAAGATTTCTGAACGCTTCGGGGTGTAAAGAAAAAATAGAGAGAAAGGAAAAGTATATTCTCATGTGGAGCTTTAAAGAAAGCAAATATTGATAGTACGTTACCAGACTTCCATACTCTTGTCACTCGTCTATTCCCTCTCGAGAACGAAGTCTTTACAAGGCAGTGAGAGAACATCAACCAAGTGTTAAAAAAAAGTCTTGGAAGTCACTCACGAAGATGACAAAGAAAATCCAGCATCGTAGGGCATTTCAGGCAGTATATGACACAAGAATTGTCCCATAGGATAATAGTAAAGTTGCTCCTGTTTTTAATCAAGCAACACGTATGGGAATGGAGGCAAAGCTACACGTATTCAGTACTAAATAAATATGTCCAGTTTCAAGTTCCGGCCACTTTACTCCAGGGTAACAGCCCCCCGTGTCCACAGGACAGAACTGCTCCTGACCTCTTAGTTTTATCAGTTGACTGCGCAGAGTTGACCATTGATTTTATCGTAAAAATAAATAAATACGGAAACAAATCGTCAGTGTACTACGAACCTACGGAACAACGGAACTTCAGTCGATAGATCGAAGCGCGCGGCGCTATTGTATGTTCTGTGTGTCATTGCGAAATGGTCATTAAAAAACTGACGGATAAAGCAGACAACGCGTATGGAAACATTGGTGTCAAAGAATAACCGAGGGCTGTGAGAAACAACGAATTCAGAATCGCCAGATAACGAGAATTTACTAACATCATAGACATAGTAAAAGTTACCAAAATAATTTTGACTCTGCTTTAAATGTTCTTTTATGTCCCCAAGATAAAGACACACATTAAATCGAATCTGCAGTTATACCACTCTTATATTCCCAATCACAGGTAAATTAAAATAACTGTATGTACTAGGGACTCACATGGTGTTCATTTCTGCCAATAGTTCTATTCTATTCGTGTTTATTGTGAATTCTCTGTTTAACCGTATACATTTTAAATATCTCAGCTAGGCAGATTGATATTTTAGACAGCCGTAATACTAGTAGATATGGCCTGTGGAGTGCAAGTCTTAATGAACAGCCACATTCCGGTCTTATCAAGCCAGATATTAACATAATTACGGCCAGAGTGAGCACATTATTTCAATGAGCAGAGTACACGGCGTCCTTATCATTATCTGCATTATTCTTCTTCTAATGATTTGGTGTTTCAATCTCTTTCCCATCAAATCAGTGTATTTTAACCACCGCTGTATCAGCTACAATAATTATACGGCAGACTATCGATAATCACGAACGAACATATAACTATAAGCAGATGGCTCAGGTATTTTTCAAAATACTATCCCGGCGTTCGGCTGATAGAAACTGAGTAAAACCATAGAAATCCTTTAACATGATTGTCTGCTAGGATGTTGCATTGTGCAGTTTCGTATATCTTGACCCACGTTTCAGAGGTGTTTCCTGCCTCCAACATCAGGGCGATTCCCACTGTTAATGACGAAAACATCGATCAGAATTCAGTACAACGTTTTCGAATAAAATAATACAATTCTTTGCCGAGGTTCTAAGATCCGTGGCCCCAGAGGAAAAATAAGTGGCATCCCTGCTCTAGATAATAGTTGTCTATTATGGTCATGTCTTCTTCTTGGGCTAATGTCCATGCGTCACAGAAATCTACTTCCTGGCTAAAACGTCACGGAACATCTTCATTCAGAGAGCATCCGGTATTTCCCGACTCACTTCCGGCCTCACATATCTCACCCCCTACCCCTCCTTTCACGTCATCAGGAAACCGATTTCCTCCCAGGCAGCAATTTTCCTCCTATTCGTCTTCTTTCTCGCCATCACTGTCACATCCTTGTCGTGTCTCATTAGTATATCTTGGCTTCGAATATCTGCGTCGGTTGTTGAAGGTTTTCCAAATTTTCGGCAAACAATGCAGTTTCCATCTTCACAGTGAATGTTCCTGGAGGGTTTAACCTTCCAAAGCCTAGTGGTACATATCTGTCCCACCTGCTTGACAATCCAGGAGTCTGTACTCTTTACGTTTCGTAAAATTCTCGTTGTAAACAGCGATCATTTCCTTAAAGAGCGTTGTCAAGCCGATCACTAATGGTAAAGTGTTGTGTTTCCTTTGTGGTACGAACTGACGGTGTTATTTAACAATAGCAGAGTGCCCCAGTGCAACTGCAGGAAACCACCGCGGCGACCTTGAAGGAAAATGAGACCATGGCGACCTGACGACTACAGTGCCCTAATCCAACGAAATAAATATTTTATTTGTGCACAGTTTTGTATGATAAGTTACTTTCGACAAAATTTCTCTTCAGTTTACAGAATATTTTAGTTCATATAAATATAAAAATGCTGTCTCCATTTAAGAACAATAAGTTTCATGGAGTTTCTTGCAACTTAATTTATTATACTTTGAAAAGACTAAAATTCTTACTTGTAAAATATGATAGTGTTAATTCTACTTTCTACGAAGCTTTCGCAACTGATGATGAATAGATTCAACTGAAATGTGAAATATTGGTTATGACGATGAGTTTGATTTAATGTGAGAATAAGGTATCGTGGCCTATTTGTAATTTAATATTTATGCACTGTACAGAGGGTCGGAGGAAAGTCTCAGAAGTAAAAATGCCCTTTACACATCTGCTACCACACAGGGATCCATAAATCTCATCTCAGCCAGAAGGCCAGTGGCACAGACTGGTTTCAAGGAATATTACGCTAGGAATTACATCACGCCGACCCACACCACTGTCAGATTTGTGATTCGGTAAAGTTTTCAAAGTCTCCTCATGTCATCAGAAAACTTTATTGAACCACAAAATGAAATTCTATTTGAAATTCCAATATCAACATGAGCATGGTATCAGTCACAAGTAAACCCAAAGGATTCCACAAACAGCAAACTGGTCACGAGGGACCTACTGCAAGAATGAAGCATCCACTTGGCTTTCGCTCCCCAGGGAATATACTTCTTCCTCCCACACGTCTTCAGAAACCATGACCCACATCTCAACACTCTGACTACAAAACAAATAATCAAAGATCTAGCAGTGACGTTTTGACCGGAGTACAGAGTACGAAGTCTTTCTGTACAACAGGAATCGGGTCTACCCGGGTGCGGTAGCTAACTAACCAATCACATTAATCTAAGCATCAGAACACTTGGAGCTTTAAATCAATCCCCTCTGCACGGTCGTAAGTACGGCTACTGTGAACAGGGACACATTAAAATCACTCTGTATACGAAATTTGCATCAGATGTACGAAACGAATTATGTTTGAATTCTGAATATATTTGAAAGTATTTCTATTTTTGGCATAAAGTTCAAAATAAATGTATCAATCAATGCTATCAAATACGGCTCACCGGAGCATGATACAGACTGTAATTCAAAATATTTGTTCAGAGCATTTTTCGATAAGGCGAACATAAACGAAATATGTCGACCTAATGGAAAATTATGTACCCTTCAACAATATAAACCTTCATTCCGCTCTGCTTCAGAAATGTTTTGTAGAATCCACTTGTATTTTTACGTCATTATGTGGTTATGTTAGAATGTTTATAGCCTATTTTTGCTACAAGCACTTGCTGATGAAGGCGAAATCGACAAAACATTTTTTATTTCGAAACATTACTCTAAAAAAATTCTTGATGCCCTCGTCTGAAAGTCTAATAGAATATAATGTACCGGCATTCATTTATTCTTACTTCGCTTCGTTAACTATAAACTGTGTTAATCTACGTTACATTTTAAGGCTCATGAGTATAACGAAGTAGAGAAAAACTATATGTATATGATATAAACGGAGGCGGGACAAAATTGCACAATAAGAAGATTCATAATCTCCACTCTTCATCAAATGTTATTATGATGATAAAGAAGGATGAAATGGTCGGTCTGACTATATGTAAAACACACTGAGGAAATAAGGGATTCCTACAAATCGTAATAGCATAAAATATAGTTTGTAATACACTGGAACACTTACAAGCACCAATTCAACAAGATGTGTTCTAAAACTGGTTTCATTCATACAAGTCTAAATAATTTTGTGGCTGGGATTCAGCTTTTATGTTATCTGGATGTGGGTGGTTTCCAGTGCTGCGAGCTGAAAACGTTAAAAAGTGGAATCACTCCAGCGTAAACACACGGTTTCTTTTATTTCTCGCGTTGTCATTCGCTTCCTTTGTGTGGACTGGGTCCCGTTTCTGGTTAGCGGGTCTTGTTGCCACTTGCTATGCAGAACAGCTGTTTTCTATTTCAGTCAAATGGTTTTTAAACAAAACCTATTTGATGCGACAAAATTTAATTAAGTTCCGTACAGGTACAAACATGCGATACGACTACAATTCTGCTCTGCAAACAGCAGTAAGTGAGACGAACGTTCTAGACGGTACGGTAGCAAGCCTTTCCCGAAATAGTCTACTCTTTATTTCCTGGTAAATGCACTTTTGATTTTTACTGTCGTTCCTGAATATTTGTACTCTGGGCCACATTTTCAAAGGATTTATTAACTACTTTTATATTGTAATGATCTTGTCATGTAGTCAGTCTGGCGACGAGACATAACATACTTCACCCTGAGCCTACGTCTTGACCACTTCCTTAAGACCACGTGTAATATTCTTTATAATATTTATGTTTTCACCAAAAAAAATTAACATCATCGGAATATACCAGAAGCTGATGTGTCCCATTCAAGCCCAATTCTTCTTTGTTTGTGTTTTTTTAGGTTTCCTTATTGGGTATCCAAAAGCAAAGCGGAAAATCAATTATGAAAAAGCATCTCGTTTGTTTCAGACCATTCTAAACAAGAAACAATCAGACAAATGTTTACCGATACTAATTTTTCTATATAGATAATTTAAATACGTTTAATTAACCCGACTAATTTGTGTACCAAATTAAATTATTATGTTGCATAATACCAATAAGACCTGCCACGAAGTAGTAGCGGCCTACTTCCAGATAAAGTTGAACGCAACTGTCTCTTCGGGGCTCCCGGGTAGAACTCCTATGAAAAGGTTACGTTCACTGTATTGCTTTTATAGAGCGATACTTGACTCGTATCGGGAAAACCTTGTTGCACTTGGCGGTGAGTCATGCAGTTCAAGCAGGGTGCCGGGAAACTGTCCCTAAATTCAAGCAAAAATGTGAAATAAATCAATGAAAACCTCAACAGGATGGCTGATATATCATAACGTAATCGAACTTGGTGCCTGTAGAATAAAAATAAGCCATGCTGCCATATGAGCTATCATGCTCGCTGAGATAATTTCAGTCATGTGCTAACAGGAGTCGTACACTCTTGGAAGACTTCAATCACCGCCCACAGTTTCCAGACAGCGATGGTCTCATTGTGCGACGTTTGTTTGAAATGAAAAGGCCACTTCCGGTTATAAATGGCCATCGGGCAAGACGGGAGCCATAAAACAAACTGCAGAACGCAAACTGAGCATACACCCAGGCAATTATTTACCGTAATAGTCTACGTTCTTTTCTGCGATGACAAATGCTGGGCCACAGTAACTTATATTTTACGATCCTACATCCTTATGTGTGCTAT
Source organism: Zootermopsis nevadensis (assembly GCF_000696155.1). Next base: position 167,368 of record NW_019060188.1, read on the forward strand.
ATGATGTAGACAAGGAGTTTATCCTCAGATCACAAACAGGCACGAGTCTATTTAAGATGACGTCCTACTTTAAAATGTGATTTAGAATTAAATCAAACATTTCAGTATCCTTAGTCAGCAAATTGTCCTTTAACAGCCACGTATTAAGCCTCTATCAGAAGCACCGGTTTTTCACGAAATCTGTTTAATCTTCTACATGCACAGTTAATTAACATCATAATCAATGTACGTAATAAAAGGAAATTTCTTCGTCATAACACGTAAATGTTAGCGCACTGCAAAGAAACAAACACTGAATATTTATTAATATAACGAAATTCAAGTTCCGGAAAATAAATTGACATCACTACATACAATAGTACATCTCAGAAATATAATAGTTGCTCAGCTTGTCAAGAAATTCCCTGCCTTTATGAACCCGGAATATATATATCGTTTTCACAAGAGCCTGCCATAGGAACACGCCTAACAATAGACTTAATGTTTCCCATTATAAACTGTTTCTAAACTGCTATCCCCCAAAATACGAAGACATCAATCTCCCTTTGGCGGGACGAGAAATGCAGGTGTTATCGTATTCCCACAATGTCCTGCATCCTCTAGGAATACTGCATATTTACCAGAAAACGAAATTCTATTAAGTCTATTTTCCTTAATATTTCTTGTCAAGAACTCGCAGGCCTGTACCTCTGTCTCGTTAAGATAATGTTCAGGTACTAGATTAATAACCAAGTCACTTCAACTGAAATGAAAGTGTTAGAAAAATCACCGATTCGAATGTAACTGTATGAAGCAAGAAGTTCTTCAAAATAATGTTAAACATGTAGTCCCTACCACGAAGAAAACCTCAAAGTCTCCGAACATTAACTGGTTAATGTTGCGTCGAGAAAAATGTCTGTTTATTCTAAGAATTGTATGAAACCCATAAAAACACTGCTGGTAAAATGCAGAGGAAGTAAATGTTAAAGCAGGTGGTTCATATAGTTACCGTTGCCTTTTAAATTGTTACAAAAGGATTTAAAATTCAAAGCAAGTTCCGAATTGCAAATAAAGTAAACATATGTCAATGCATATCAAAATCACAAAGAGGAAAATAAAATGTCATGCCTGTACCACACTGTCGTAAAACATCGGTATTTACCAAGCCCAAATTTCTTTGTTAAGAAGCTTATTGTTTTTTCTTTGCTTTAAAGAACATTATCTAACACAATGGAAACAAAAATTAGAAGCATTGAAATATTTGAGCAGTACAACGAAAGACTTCTAACACATTCACATAATTCTCAAAACAAATGTAAACGACTCACGATAACCTAAAAGTAGCCATTGTTCAGCTTAGTGACGTACCACATGACGTAGCAATGACGGTGACACAGCCCGTGCAGCGAGCTGAAGACGCGAAGCATGCATCACCATCACCGAAGATCACCAACTGACTGCAGTTCGCAGGCGAAGCCAGCATCCCGCTACACATTCTGTGCGCAAGCTCGGTCTACGCTCCACATCAAAGTTACAGAAACCATTAGCGGCGTTGCTCCATATAACGCCACAGCGACATTACAATTAAATATTCTGACTACTGCAAGTCGTTATCATCCTTTTGCATACTTTACGTAAGGCACGCTACGTAATGTGACGTCGGATGGTAACAACAGTGTCTTCAATTACATCTACATAATATTGTTTTATATATAAGCAAAGCTTGTAACATCGTGTCTCTCTTTATATGCCTGGTACCACACCTTTTCAACCACTGGGCCCATTTGCTCGGTACAAAACACAGTGTTGGAGGAAAATATATCTTTGTGCGTTATTTTTAAATCAATGCTGTACATAAGACGAACATAATTACGTCAAAAGCCTGTCCGTTTTCTCACTGTAGACCTCGACAAAAATAAAATATAAAGATCATTTGACAGTGTCGCGAAGATCGAAATTACTGCAGATAAATAAACTCTGGTGTGCGTGTGGTACAGGTAAAAGGAACTCATCTCAGATACCTGCTACTGTTTAACGTCAACCAGAAAATTGTTGTGAACCGCTGTATTATTCCACCGGGATTCAGACCCGCGATACCTGCATCCAGGAGGTCACACGCATCACGATTTACAAATTTTCTCTGACTTGTTTGATAGCTGTTTCTAAATACTGATTTCTCTCAAATAAAACGTTTTTGCAATTTAATTTTGCTAAACAGGCTCCACAAATTTAAATTACAAAATCTGGTGACGCATCTCGCACTATGACGTAACAATGAAGCCACATTATCAATGTTTCCGTGTGACCTACTCATATTGTACCTCCGTGCTCAAAAGACGCGCGATTAAAAAACCGTGTATCAACTATGCAAATAAACGACTTCTATTTCCGCCCCTTTCTCAGAACGTTACACTGAACGGGTTATATGCGTGTCTGTGCTGAAGCAACTGATCCCCTTTAAAAGGGACAAAGAATTTCTTCCCAAGCTCTTGACGATTCCCCACTCACAACCATGTTTTTACCAGGTAACTAATTTAATGGAACAGATTCCTCCTTTAGACAATAATATTCTCTGAGTTATTCAAAAAGAAAACTGAAGGATTATTACCCCGATCACAATCGCTCGTCACTGCGCCCAATCCTGAGCCCAAACTCTATTTATTTAAGATCCATTTCAATATTATCCTCACATTTCCGCCTAGGTCTTCTAAGTAGTTCTCACCTTCTGGATTTCTGACTAAAACGTTATATGCATTACTCGCCGCCCCCCATGCGTGTTACATTCCCCTATGCTCGTACTACATATGGTCACGGAAAAGTACAAGTTACGAAATTCATCCTACAAGGCCTACAGTGCTACGCTTTTACCAACCGAAGTTGGTTCACTGGTCCCATAGATGAAAGACGGTAACGATTAGTAACACGGATATTCTATGCCTATTATATTCACTTCGTAGAAAGTGCTAAGAACGCATCAAACTGTCAAAATGTCCACATTTACGTAATTTTATTCCTTTGTGTTTACGGACCGTAAATGTAGACCCAGAATGACATGCAGGTATTTAAGTCTAGTCATGCTTCTATTATAATTAAGTTTCTTTGGTAACGCTTGTGGTTGTAATATTAATAGCTTGCTACGTAGGCCTATAGCTCCTCTGCCTAACTTCATAAGCTCTCCGTAATAAACAACATTATAACACTAGGCTACGTTGCAGCAAAGAAGACAGAATGATAATTATCCTGATCCCCTGCTTTGCCCCATTTCTGCTTTTCAGATAGAACTGAAGCTAAACTGAAAACAACTCTTCGATTACTTCTTAATCTTATGTAAAAGTGATTTTCTGTGTCAGCAAAATATTCCATTAGGTTTCCCCTAATACACTTTTATTCTTGTGCAATGGCTGAAAGAAGAAAAGTGGATTCCTGTGAACACTGAAACACAAAGAATAATGCGATTTACAAACTCTAGGCATAAAGATCTATTGATGCTTACACAGATCAGATAAAAAGTATGCAAATCCTCTTCAGTTCAGGTAGGAAAATGAAAGTGTTTATGGTGTCATCCTTAATTAGAACCAAATTACGAAACGTGATTTTAACAACACCTAGACGAAAAGATTAAGTTAACGCAATGCCTCAATCGCTGGAAACCTTCAACCTTTGATTACAGTCTGCAAGTTTCTAAAACTTTGAATACGTATGTGATTTAAAATCTAGAGGGGAAACAGCGAATATTTCCAAAGCGTTTCTATTGTCTAACGTAGCCATTAAAATAAAAGCATGAACATAAGAATCCACAACTATTTTGTTGGGAGTTAAAAAAGACTAAAGTTTGATATGTTATATGGTTTCCCTGACAACTGACGTGTAGTCTTGGACAGAGGCCAGTTAGAAACCTTACGAGGTACAATCTTGTCAGCAACGAAGGAAGCTCTCCGAGAAACAGGTGTAAATTAGAATAAGGGCGCACTTTCAGCAAGTATGTTATCAGGATAGGACTGTCACGACACATACGTGGTACAGTGCAGTGACATGGAATCTGTGACTATTACAAACAACTATGCATTTTACTTCAGACTGCTCTCAGCGTTAACTTAAATAATTGGGTGACAAACGTGAACAGTCAATTAAATGTCCTAACTTATTTCAGAGTTCTGAAGCAGAATTACTATGAAACGTCGTAAGGAAATTGTTATATTTACGAATACCGATGTACATAAAAGTGAAATTTTAAAGTGTATTTTATGTTTTTATAAGTAATGATGATTTAAAATCTCGTCCCAGCGTTCTGAAGCATAATCACTACGAGTTCTTAGGAAAGTGTTTGTATGTATAAATATTAGCTTAATAAACGTGAAATTTAAATGTATATTCTATACTTAACAGTGAACTAATTTTCCAGCTTGAGTTCTAAAGCAATCATTATCAACAGCTTTCACAACCGTTTGTTATATTTATGAATATTGGTTTCTATAAAAGTTAAATTTTAATGTGTACTGTCCAAAAGTGGAGCAAATATTCCACATTTCAGGGTCCTGCAGTAAAATCACTGGGAATAGTTGTCACAAGCTTGTGTCATATTTATTAATATTCATTTTTATAAACGCGAAATTTTAATGCGTATTGATTATTATTATACGTAACAATGAACTAAATTATCCAACTTATTTTAGCGTTCTGTACCAGAATCATTAATAACAATATCAGAAACGTGTATTATATTTCAAACGTCAGAGTCCCTACATACGTATTTATATTTCTCTCTACTTGTAACGTTATTATGAACTTTCCTAAATATTAAATCGGCAATGTGTTCGATTATAAAAGCAATTAAAGGGGATATTCTGTGGTAATATTGGGACTATGTAAATATAACTCACAGTCCATTTTCTGAATCAGAATTAACCTAATTCTTATTAAAGATCTTGTCATAATGTATTTACTTATATTTGCATCTGTTACCATGGTAACCATGAGCTGTAATGCGGCTTTAAGCAGACAATATAAAAACATGGTAATGGTAAATACAGCTTCAAAAGTCATAAATCTCCCTGAAGACATCATTGCATCTGCACACGAAGCAGATTTCCATTATACTCATATATCATCTGAAAATCTCGATATGAATCACGAAGTCGATAAAATGACAATGACAGACGTCAATGTTGTGTCGTCAAATCTTGGCGAGGAATGTGATATGTGTGTGTCAGAGAGTGCTACGACGGGGAAATTTAAAACGCAAGACAAAACCAGTGTTTCTACTTCATCATTTGTCTACGTATCTGATATGGTAGAACGGGACGACAAAATTGATTTAAGTGTGAAAGACGGCGAGAAAACGAATATAGCCGAAACACTTTCGGGAAACAATAGTACGAAAAATACTTCGCCAAAAACAACTGTAAATTTTGAAAAATCAGCTACACCAATTCAATCTCAAGAACTTTTTACAACACAGGAAAGAATTAAGAATCTTTCGACAAAATTATCTATCGAAGGTACGGAGAAATCGGTAATTTCTACAGAATCTAACGTCCAGAATGCTGATATTAATACCAGTCTTCGTTACAAATTTGTAGATCCATCGGAACAATATTTAAACAGACCTCAAAACCCTCTTTTCTTCAAAACTGAAAACAATGCTAATGAAACAGAATACTACCATCAGGATAATGAACACGGTCTGAGTCACGCACTTAAGAAAAAACCCGCTGAATCCTATAAGGAAACTGCGGTTCAGAACTGTGATCCTGGGCCTGATTTAACTACCTATCATTCTGAGACTGTGAAACTGAGAGGTTCAATAATTAGACCAGCAATGCTTCAACAAACATCCAGGACATACGAGCCCATATTGGAGTTCCCAGACGTGCCAGAAGGGGGGAAGTTCCATATCAAGGAGTTAGATCTATCCGAGGGCGTCTTCGTCTTCGGTTACATCAGCAGTTTTCTCTCCTGGATACAACCCTACGAGTTCCCAGTCGGTAAGTAGAGAGTGAAATATTAAGTAATACCTCTCACAAACCGTTCATAATTTTGATGGCCTCGTGTTTAACTTTAAACGTGAAAAGATAGAAAAATGTTGAAAGGAAATACGTAGAAGAAATTCGTCTACAGGTGTACTTTTAAGACCCTGTTACAGTATCTGCACTGAGGTTCTGACAAAAATCACAAAACATCTTATACAAAGAAAATTTAATTTATATATATTTGTCTGTTTAACGCGTATTCTAAGCAGATTAATTACTGCAAACACTGATTCGAATCCCATTCAGTGCATGGATATTATTCAGTACGCTGACTGTAAAGGCCTTCCAGTGCTCTGATCCAATAATTATTCAAAATAAGGATTTAAAAAATCCCTGTAGTAGAGATCAAGAGACGCCGTGATCTGTAGCAAGCGACATGAATAAATGGAGCATGTAGTTTCGATATATTTCGATGCGTCGCTACAGGCTGGCGCGTTTTGATCAAGCACACATTATCTTTCGCCTTAAACGATGTATTTCCTACCTAATATTAAGGATTTTGAAGAAGTTACACGTTGGAAAGTAAACAAAAATTTATTCTTACAGAACTTTTGAGAGATGCCCTTTGGAATGGCGTATCGGTGGGCGAATTTATCATTCAGGTAAGATACAGCCTATTTTAACCTAAATCAAATAACTCTACTTTATAATACTGCATAACCTAATCGTCTGGTTAGCAAACCTTAAGGTACATTATCCTGTATACAATAACCCGCCACTAGACTCTATCGTGAACTACATTATTCTAGTCCACATTAAAACTCCCTTTTCTTTAAGATACACCTTCTTAACACTGACATTTCATTTACGCCTAGGTCTGTCAAGATGTCCCTTCCGATCAGTTGCCCTACTAAAATCTTGAAAGAATAGCTATTTCTCAATGCATGCTCATCTAATTCTCCTTGATATAAACACCCTGATAATATTTATTGACATTAAAAATTGCTACCGATGTTGTTTTATTTAGTGAATGTTCCTCGAGGACATTTACAGAAGTTAGTTTTCACTTTCCCAGTCTGAATTTAACGTAAAGGAAATCTCTGATGTTCGTTAGCGTCACCAATTAAAGAAAACTCAAACTTCCAATAAATGAACAAAAAGAGCACTAATAGATGCACGATAACAACTGCAAAGCGTCTTTCAGCCGATTAGACCATTCTACTCAAACCCACTACTGCACAGAATGCTAACACGATGCGTCGCTGTTGACTTCCTAGTCCCTGCAGGTGGAGGCTGCGTTCATCGTGTGCCTGACGGTAGGAGTTCTTCTGGCCCTCGGGGCGCCATGCATCCTGGGAACCCACGCCTGCTACCGTATGCTCAACTCCAGGCGAGACACCGGGAGAACAGAAGATTCTTCCGATGACACAGCGAATTGCCGAAGATGCTCTCTGATGCTTGCTATGCAGCTCACCTCCGTTCTTCTCGTGTGAGTATGCCTTCATGTCCCTCCACAAAAACATGGTGTAAATGGTTTTCAGAAGAACTTGCTGCACTTTCTTAGATTAAAATCCTTCACTCTATATACTGACGCTAGGAATAATCGCGATTAAAAGTTGCAAAAATGCGATTATTAGCTTCGATAATATTTGAATAACATAGTCATAAGACTTCTAAATATGTTTGGTTCGCAGTGACCAATTTGCGTCATTTTCACTGTTACATAGTATTTGCGACGTTCTTGCCCACAACCTGAGTAAGACCTCGTAAAGAACACGTAGCTCTGCTGAGACACAAAATGCGAAAGGCTGTTGAGTCCTTACAAGTCATTTCCTGAACTGTGTTGCCTACGCCAGTTTCTCTATTACAGACCGAAAACGCTTATTTAAAAACATGTGTTATTATAAAACATCTGATAGCGAACGATTTTCTTTAAATAAATAGGTCATGAACAAAATGTCTTTATTATGGTGCAAATTATATTGATTTCACTAAGAAAATATTGTTATTTTTTAAAAATACGCATCAAACGGCAGTTCCATGTGAGAAAACCAAGCAGCAAGTTGGTTGAAGCAGTAACCAGAATGGCATTTCGGAAGAATCTGGTTCGAATCTCTGTCGGGGTGCCGACTATAGTGCCTGGTATTTCAAGGTTTTCCTCACTATCTTCAACCGAGTGAAGAAAAAACATAGTGTTCGTAAATCACGCATGGGCTCTTAAATAGTCACAGCGATATTGCGTGTTCATTAATCTTATCTAAATGTAGTGAACTGCAACCATCAATGAATAATTTAATATGGGTTTCGTGACTTTCGATCTTCCTGTAGAATAGGTCAAGAACGCTTCCTTTTCAGCCCTTTCCTATTCACTATTCATAACCACTGTCTTCAACCCATCCAACCCAACACAACTTGGAAACTGTTTGGGAGCGTTCATCACTCAACTGGTTCATAATGCCGTAGTGTGGGCATCGTGTCAATGTTTGTGACGAACGAGCAGCTGACGCGTGCGGTGGACCTGACGCCAAACGTCGTGCACACGGCATTCAATGACGTCACAACGTTTCTGCACAACTCGCACCAGCAACTACGTTTCGTCATCACCAAGTCTCTGGACCATTCGGTTGCCGTCATTAACAATGATCTCGACAGTGAGTAGCAAACAGCTGACAGTCACATCGAATCGCATGAAATATTACTGTGGACCTTGTAGTTCTGCTTTCACGTAACTTTGTCATGTTCCACGCCATCTTGGTTACAGTTGCTGTTGCCTCTTATTTCTCACTCTTTTGTTTCAGCTGAGAGATAACAATATCACTTGTGCGTCATGACTGAAAAGACTAATAACGCAATAACTAGCCTGTTTCTTTCATAAATTAAAACAATGTCAGAACCATTCAAAGCTAGTCTTACTAATTTACTTATTACTATTTAAAATACTGAAAACAGACGCAAAGTACCTATAATTCACGTCAGATAACATAATGCCATCTTACGCCCCGTCTCGTGTTATCCCACATTACCCGACATAAATAAAGTTGTCTCCAAACTTAAGCACCACGAATTTCAGTCACATGAAGAACACTAAATGAATGTAAGTTCCAAGCTTCGGGTTTCGGCCGCTTTATCCCCGTAAAAAACAAAGCCCCCGATACCCACTAGATAGGAGGTGGTGTACAAAAATTTGTGCCCAGATGGGAATCAAACCGTAGTCGTCCAGCCATTAGCCAGTCACGTCACTGACTGGTATGTATATGTGTGGATTAGATTCATCTGGCCCAGGACAAGTGACTGTCTTTTGTGAAGAAGGTAATGAACCTTCGGGTTCATTAAAAGGCGGAGTACTTGAGTACCTGAGCTACTAACAGCTTCTCAGATTTTGTCCTATGATTTTCGTTCAAACGATGTAGTGCCAATTAGGCCCAGTATTCCCTTATATACGTATACACGTAATTTCTCCGATGCATTAACCTCAAAATTCAGTATGTAACAGAAAGAGGAGACCATTTTCAAAATAATACAAACCATTAATGTTAAACTATGTAAAAAAGGAGATTCCATGCAATAAACTCCAAACATGTACCCATACCAACAAAAGGCAATACAAATTAAAATGACCAATATGGGTTGCACTTTGCTTGTATCTCAGAAGGCAGTTAGTTCTCCATTTTATACGTCTCATTCCACCCTAGTCTTTTAAAAGCAGATTCAAATATAACTAAATAAATGTCCCTTCTAAAGTTTTAAAGTGACCAATGCTAGGTATATACAATTCCTAAATTACAAAGCATGAGCTTTGCTGAGTGCACGCATAACGACTGTCAGTTTTTTATGTTTCCCGTCCTTTGTTCATTTATTGCTGTACAAAATGTATAGAATCCGAGTTCTCTTCGTCGGTGGATATTTTACCCCATTTCGGTCATATTCGAATAAACTATTCTGGAAATTAATACAAATGTCCGTTAACGGCCTTTGTAGGTAAATGTAAGGTAGACCTATAAGGGAAGCCAACGATTACAAAGCTTGTTCAACAAGCGAATATCAAGTTACGTCGACAATAAATGCGCGTCAGCAACATTCATATAATAAACAATATGGAACACGAGTTTCAGTATTTAAAAAACTTATTTAAGATTACAGAATAAATTCAAAAAATACAATCATACAAAAATGACACTATTACGAAAATTTTCAGCACACATATTACAGCCTGCAAAAATTATAACATCATACCGTAAGCATACGAGTATGTTAAGAATGGGCCTTAATTAATTCCGAAACTATGAATATTTTATATAATTTGTAGGTATCCGATCCTTTCACATGAGATCGGACCATTAAATATACAAAACGGCACAACACAGAGAAAGATGACCGAATGCCTCAAACGGGATTTGAAACGTAGTAACGGTCTCCCGGCGGCCGAAGACAGTGGGCCTACATTCAATTGGACGAAGCGTCGACGTTGCCCTTACAAGCTTTTGGTAAATCTAAAATAAGCAATGCTGGAATCACAAATCGGATACATTTCACGGACTGCAAATTAAATTTTCTATTTGCAATGAACTTACTATGTATGATCTTCTCTTCAGAAACCCTACGTTAAATGAACGTGTACTTCTCCTGTGATTCGTGACTTGATTAGAAGGTGGTGGATGGAAGAGAATTAGTCTTTTTAATTGCCATTTGAATCAAATTAACTGTGTAAATAGCATCGACGCGAATATGAAATTAAATTTTCGAAGATGAGAGCTAAACTGCAGAGATACATTGCTTACGAAAAATTAACGAACAGAATTCTGTAGCAATAAATGACTACATACCTATTATTTAAATACTGATTAACTGATTATTAAGTTAGTTAGGATATACGTACAGACCAAGAAAACAGAAAAATTTTGAATGCTGTGGGCACATTCCCACGGACTGACAAATTTATTCCACTAAATAAGACAATGATTCCGTAAATGTCTGTGGCGGTGGTTGATTCATTATAGGAACACTATGCTGGGCATTGTCCGAGTTATATTTGATATAGGATTACGACATTTAGGGATTGTCTCTCCCATCTTCAGGTGATTGGTTGTCATTATACCATAAAATTCTTGGTCAGATTTTATTTTGGTATCAATGGCGAAGTTGGAATCGAGCCAGGAAGATTTTAAATATGATGCCAGTAGGCTAATCACTAGACACCCCGGTAGTCCGATTTGGTCCGCAGGAATTTTGATCGCAGAAGTTAGCAGCGGGACCACACTCATGAAGAGATGAAAGTCTGGTTTTATCCGACTGGTTAGCTAAAACGATTCCGATTCAGTCTGTCAGTCAGTGACAGGAGCCACGCCAATAGAGAAGAGCCTGTCTTCTGCTGCAAGGAACGCGATTTATTACTCATGGAAATGCAAATGTATGGAAGCCCTCCAGCGGTATGCAATGTGCATTCACACGAAAACCGCTTTGTTTACCAGTTGGTAACGTAAAAAGTAAATGTTCATGTGAATTATGAGTCCAGGATGTTTATTTTTTAGTATTAAATAACCCTACTGCACAAAACAGGAACAAATCTAAATAGGAATAGTCCATATTTGTGTTATATTTCAAATAAACAAAACGACTCAATGGAATTTATCTCAATTCTAGTATTGAAAAAGCTTAACCCAACAAATACCGATCGTACTTGACTTGAATATTTCAATAAAAATACATTCTATTTCATAAATACATAAAATGTGCAGACTACACAATTTGGGTGTCTGTAAACGACGTTAACACGTATAAATCATGTTTATAATAAAATTAGGAGAAGAATAAATTCTAGAAATGCGTTTTATTATTCGGTTCAAAAACTGTTGTCTTCGTGAGTGTGAAACGCAGAATCTTGAGGAAAAGACAAATTAAAACGGCCGAAACGAAAATATCTCGAAGACTTATTAACGAGTTCACACGAGCCCGGCACTGGAGTCTCTCCTAAATCACTTTAATCTAGTCCAAATCCACATACACTCTTATCTAAGATACATTTTAATATTATCCCGTTGCGTATGCCGGTGTCTCCCATTTGATCTCTGCCTTCAGGTTCCCAACCACAAAGTACTGTGTAAAATGTCGGTTAACGCTTAAGTTTGGAGATCACAGAACGGGAACCCCATGAAAGTTTTTGTAATTATGTATTTTGGTTTAGTTCCTGGCAATTAGCATATATTTAGATTACAGCTTTATTACTTAATTATGGCCATTCAGAAAATTGTGCCGTCTGTTATCGCAGATGTGGAAGAACTTCTTGGTCGCCCTATACAGGAAGAATTGGCCATGGAGACTGGAACAGATGTAGCATTGGATGCACTCATAGATGTCAGCACAGGTTAGAGTGACAATATTTAGTTGTAGTCAGTTGACTAAATGATTTCGTATTGCATGGTTTTCCTCGGAAAGCTAATAGATAGGCGTACTCGATCGATCAACGAAGGCATTGCCTTTGCGAAACGCGGACAGTTTAATCCAATCACCACTTACAAGTCTTACTTCTGGGGCAATCATTTCAACGTAAGATTTGAGGTTTTCACAGCGGTGAGTATGAAGATTTCTGTCAGAAATCTTCAATCATTTCAAGGTTGTCCTCCCATTTACGCGTAGATCACCAACTGAAATCCGACCACTGTTTCAATTCCTTGTGCTGGTATACGGGTATAATGGAGCGTATGTTCCTATTTTAGCCCCAGTGTTTATTGAAACATTTACTGTGTTCCTGCAGCGAAGTGTTTCATCGTGCAACTGAGATAGAGCTGTGCGTAACTTTTTTGCAGAAGCGATAGTCATGTCTGAGAGGGTGAAAGCGCTGCTGACGTCATGCGCCGAAACGCTAGAGCTCGTTGCCGAGACTCGGGAGCGTCTGGCTGACCTGAACCTGCAGGTGGATGTCTTCCGCCTTCAGTGCCCCTCAAGATACCGACCCCTGTGCGACACCGTGGATACAGGGGGACTCGACGTGAGGCTCCGCCTAGATGCCGTGCGTTACAAAGCCAAATGCTAGCCTTTGGGTTGTGACAATCGTCAAAACACTGTGGGACAGCAATGTAAAAAGAAGTTTAAGCAGACTGTTATAATACGATGGAAGAGAATACATGTTCTTATTTAAACTAGCGTTCCTTTAACGGAGGGATTCTTCTCGTCGAGTAACATAATTTTGACAACGCTAATTCACGACAGACTCTTGACGCAAATTCAATTTGTAAATTAGGTTTGAGAGTTCCTAGTAACAAGGAAAGTACGGTACGTGTTATTTTATAACTAAATAAGAAACGTCAAACTCTTGTTTTCAAGAGGAGTTTATGTGACCTGCATTCGAAAAAAAAATCCTCAAAGACAAATTAGTAGCCTTAACAGTACAGTAGGTTTAAACCCCAGGAATCACAGAGAAGTTCCAATTGTCGGCTAGAAAAGATTCATTTCTCGTCTCCTGAGTTAAGTGATACCCCAATCATAAATTCCGCTTCTTGGCCGTACGTATCGCCAGTACATACCCTGCAATGCCTTTGTCAGTATCATCATCTTTTGGCCTGTTCCGATTCAAAATAAAAATTGTTTCTTTTACGTTACTGCGAGGACTGGGAAGTTATGGATTATAAACATTAGATCTAACGAGAAAAACAATATAAAACTTTTGTAGGCCTCTCTGAGATGTTGATTGTGGTCTCTTGGATTGTAACATCATTGGGGCTGGAATTCAATTATAAAGTTGGAAGCGACATTTGATAGTCTATTCATAGCAATTTCTAATAATCCAAGGCCTTCAAGTAACAAACAAGAGTTAACCTTCGTTGTTTTAGCTGGTCAGTGATGACAGACTGGCGAAGATCAAGGGTCTCGGGGACGGCAATTTGTCCCTGGAAACGCAGCAAGCCCGTGGACAATTCCATTTCATTCCTCAACGAGTAGAGAAAGAGACTAGGAACGCGCGGAACGGTACGTCAACCCATAACCCCAAAGATTACAGTTCTCGGTAATTAAAATATAATTAAGATCAATGGGAGCATACGACAGTGGAAACGTGCAATGATGATGTCTAAATAGAACAGAAAACATTTGCGGGTAGGAATAAATTAAGATCGTGATAAAGTATGGATGAAAGTAGCAATTACAATACACAGTACATCACAGTAAACAGCATGGGAAATTACTTAACTGGATCGCCACTTTTTATCTCTGATGAACTGGACCGGTAAGTGAAATGATTTTCCTATCTCGTCTTGTCCATCGTGTGAGAGTATGTTTGATATAATACCTTCGTGGTATTTCTATTACAGGCGTTAAACGACAACTAACAAGGCAGAAGGAAGTTCTGTACGACTCTATCTGGTCCTTGGACGTCATAACGCGAGACATCGCTTATAAATCAGAAGATGCGCGAAATAAGGTGCTGCAGATAGCCAAAGAAATATCCACAATCGATCAGTGGCGCTGGTTTATAGGATTCGGTAATGTCAATAAAGTTAGTTGCTTTAAAACTTTCAAAACATGAATCAAAACTGCATTTCCTCTACTGTTGGCCCCAAAATAACAGTTCTGTCCCGATCTATGAATGAATTTAAAGTACGTAATTATAAATAGTTATAAATAGCCTACGTTGTCTTTTGTAAAGTTTCATTGTGTCTCACACTCGTAATTCGCGAGCGTCAGGGTAAAGTGATTTAAGTCATGACAGTTATCCAGAAAAGACAAAATAGAAAAATTTCGGAAGTCTTCGAAAGTCAAGTTCATTATTAAAAAAATTGTTAAACTTTGGGAACACAATTTATACATGCGCTTAAGGCTTAAGTGCTAGTTTTGCTGTGTAAAAGGTAATTTAAACATTGAACAAAACTCACATTACGTTTTGAAACATTTTATAATACATGTCACTTTACCCTGGCAATGACGAATTATCAACAGTACTTGGAATGATGGCGTTCAGTACTGACGATAGCACAGTCTGACTGATGCCCAACTGCTCCGTGACAACCCGCCAGCTTATCTGATTCTTGGCGTAGATAAATGACTACCCCGATCGTTTCCAGGTTCCGCGATGTCGGTTACACTCGTCTGGTTGCTGCTCGTCTATGGTATCAGCTGTGGTTGTTGCGGATCACAGAAACGAGCGACCCACATTTTGTTAGCGTAAGTGTACAGACTAAACTAACACTGATAATTCTATTAAATATACAGTATGAAATCTGATGTTCTGACGGCGGTGAAGATGTTGATGTACGTCTTCTGGGTCATAACGTCATGTGGGCTTGTAGGCAGATAACGTTCGGATCAACATGCTGTCTCCATCTTCAGGGCTTCCCAACGTTTAGGAGAAACATGCTGCCTCCACCTTCAGAAATCCATGGATATGGAGGCAGTGTGTGTCTGCGAAACTTTGATAACTATACACAAGTCCAGAAGACCACCGTCGACCACTAAATATAGGTCTACAAAATTTTGGTAGGGAACCAAAATATGAACTTGATCTGTGACTCCAAAATTTTATTCTGGACTAAGCTTCAATCCTCCATTTTCTTGGCACACATATGTCCGTACTCAAACCAAATTTTCTTTACCGAAAATAACGAAGTCTGATACAATTAACATTTTCTTACTTCTTAATCGTTTTACCTTCATATCTCCCACTTAAAATTTTAAAGTTCAAAATATATGAAATTATAATTTTACCTCTTATAAAACACGGCAGATTGAGGGTGTGAGGATAGAATACGAAGGAGAATATTCGAAATTCCGTCGAAACAGGGATAATAAATGCAAACAAGAGTAGAAAAACCTGACGGGAAAGTTTCAGAAGTTAGAAAACCTAACCTAGGCGTCCATGGGAGGATACTATTAAAACGAGTGTCAGGAATTTGGGTGTGAGAGTGTGAACTAAATTAATCTGGTTGACAACAGTAAAATATGGCGGGCTCTTACGGACACGGCAATGGATTGCAGGTGCCATAAAATGCGGGTAATTTCTTGACAAACTTGAAGATTCTTACCCTCTCAATAAGTAACTACTCTACTGAGTTCTGTAGTCAGACATGCTTACATATTTATACTATTTTTTTATCCCGTTAAATACAAAATTGTCTCACTTACCGAGATAATCAAAGTCAGTTTCAAGCACAGCGTTATTACCAACTCGTCAAATTCGCGGCACAACATTACATCATAGTGAACGACAGTCAACTGATTCAATATACAATCGTACCATTAAACTCAAAGTTTACCAACGCAACAGATCGTAAGCTACTTGACACGAGGAAGATCGAGTGGGTAGAAGGGTGGGTTGATAGTGGTACACCTGTTCCATTCTGTCCAACTGCTCTAGACAACCACTTGAAACCTTCACGTCCTTCACAAACAATTTCCCTTGTGAAACCAGCAGAAGCTGTAATGCAGTGCAATTGAAACGAGCTAAAACGCTAGAACAAACACACCGAGCGACGTAACTCATAACAATGCTTCAAAATACAATGAGACACGTTCAGAAGCTGTCACAAAGCCCTTCTCGCTTCGAACCCCTCCCCTCCGCCGAACAGGTTATCTCAGACAACCCACCTAACGTGTTCTCGGTCGGGAGTTGATCAGGGTCAAACCTCAGCCTTGGTACAGACGACCCAGTTTCACACACTCCTTCGAAGTAAGGTCTGGGATAGTGCCTTAACACAGGCCACGGTCATTTCCTCTGCAGTTTTTTCCGTTTCACCAAATATTATAATCGCTGTTGTCACATCCGATGTTAAACGACTTATGCAGTTCACACACCACTCTCAAATTTGCTATGGGCTTCCTTCTGATAAAGATACGGTTGTTGATCTTTTAGCCCATTTTCGGTAATTTAAACAATTTTAAAGTTTTTTTTTGTATTGTCTATTTTGGTTTATTTGAATCGCAACGTTGTGATTCTTACTCATTCACTCCAAACATCCTTAACTAATATCAAATAAGAAAGTGACAATTACGGGTTGGACGACCGCCGTTAAATTCTCGGTAGAAACACGAATTATTCCTCTAACCATGTCATTCAGATACTATAAATGTAAAGAGAATCCATAACTGAAGCCCTGGACAGGATGTCTCTGAACTACATCTTCATACATGTTCAATTTAAAATGTAACAACATATGACCTACTTCCTTTAGTTTTATGCATAAAATGACTGCTAAAGTCATATCTGTCCATTTTATAACCAAAACAACAAAATGGGCTTTGATTAAATTTGGCACTGTCACCTTCTGAACTGCTATGCAACCACCTTCAAAACTACACAGCATTATGAACCACAAGACCACAACCCTCATTCTTACCACTGTGCAAATGTCAAATCTCAGTTGGTACTGATGAGTTCAGCAGTATCAGTGGAAGGATTAATTTCATTCTGGTAAATATCTGTCCACTATAATCACTTCAAACAAAACTTCGTCACAAAGCCTATCTAAAACTAAATCACACAAAGTTATATGAGATGTAAAATTTAAAGAAGCTTTGGTTTCCATTGGACAAGAGTCTGGGCAGTCTCCAGAGCCAGTGTTGTCACAGTGGCAGACAGAAGGACCTCCGCTTCTGCCAGGAATCGAACCACAACCTATATCCATTCATTACTGACCGAGCTATTTAACTCAATCTATATAACCTATCCAGTTCATAAACCATAGTAAACTAAAACACATTCTTCTGTTGTGGCCATATTTCAGATCTGTGGTACTGATGTGCATATTCTCTGTGGCACTGTGGGGGGTCGCACTGGGGGCCCTATTTGTAGGAGGTCATGGCGAAGTGTTTGTGTGTCGTCCCCTGTATGACGAGCCAGAGTTTAGCACTCTGACTCACCTTGTGGACCAACCCAGTGTGCTGTTCCAGAAAGGTGGTGGGTTCTTCTCGAACCTCCTTTATGGCAACAGCACCATGGATGTTCCAATTCGAGATGTGCTACAGTGAGTTTTGCTGTTACTGAAAACTACTTGTAAGAAGTACATAAAGTAAGCACATAATGAAGACTCAAATTTCCTCTGTTCTGATTAAAGTTTGTTTGCCCTTACACTTACATAATGCGTATAATATATAATTAATTTTCACCTCAGTAGCCCTTCTTAAACTGGTTAATTCCCAAATCATGTTTTAGGCCATATAAAAATATTGCAGGATCTGCATGCAGCCCACAGGTTGCAGTTTGCCGACAGCTGTACTATCCAGTTACTTTCCTGGAGGAACTGGGAAATCCGATCATAAGAGCAGCTTAGCCAACCAATGTGTGAACCATATACCATCAAAATACAATTCTAATGTGTTACCATTTGAGCTAACTTGTTTGATGATATGGTGTCTGTTCCTAGAAAGTGCAAGAAGAATGGGTCCGCATACTCAACATTCAGACTGAAGCAGGTGTTTGACATGGATGCAGCAACCAACCACAAAAGATGGGATTTAATGCATGCAGAACTGGAACGCCTACATGTAAACCTAACAAACCTGCAGCTCCTCACTCCAGGTCTACAGTACCAGTTGCAGGCACTCTTGCATGCCACCACTGTTAATCTTACCAACCATCGCACCCAGGTCTGTCATACAAGTAAACACACACAGCAGAATTTTCTCAAACACACGATTACATTTCTGACTGAACCACACCTGCAGCCAAGAGCCAGGCCCTGTGGATAATTGGGGGTTAGAGGTAGTGATCCTCAAGGAACAAATGTATTCTATAATTTACACTAGCACCAAGGAGTAGAGCCTTTCGTGATAAGCCAAAAGCCATTCAGCTCATCAAGAAATTCCCCGCATTTAGAGGGACCCACATGTCTGTTATTGTAATCACAAGTGTGCCAGTAGAACTCATCCTGAGGCAGTCCACACTCACAAAATTTATTTTTGTATTAATACATATTAACCTCTCATCAAAGCCCTGATTTCCCAAACAGTTCCCTCCCTCCATGTTTTCTGACTAAACACTTGTATGTATTCTCATCTTTCTCTTGTATGCTACATGTGTTTCCCATCACATCCTCCTTCATGACCTGACTAATATTTGGTGCCAAGTACAAAATGTATGCTACATGTGTTTCCTATCACATCCTCCTTCATGATCTGACTAATATTTGGTGCCAAGTACAAATTACAGAGCTCCTCATTATGCAGTTCCTTAGATGTATGTATGGTCCTTGAAATGCAGCAAGAGTGAGATGAGAATCAACCAGATCATTTTACAAAGAAACAGAGGTTATCTCTCAATAAAGTGGAACTAGCAATTTGTAACACAGCTGAATTTTTCTCCTGAATTAAGATTGGTACAGTAACCCAATGATTTGTAACTTCACAGTGCTTGGTATTTCTTGAGAGCCAGTTGTTACTCAGTTGATATGTAAATTTTCCACTTTTATAAAACTTTAATTTTAATATTGTGTCCACAATAGCCCATCATTGGCCACTTCAATCCAGCCCACAACTACATACACTATTTCCCTTACATCCATTTTAATATTTTCCTTCCCCTACACCTAGGCCTTCTAAGTGGTCTCTGCCTCTCAGGTTCTCTAATCAGTTATTTTCCCTTGCATTACACAAAATCAGAATCAAAAATCAAATATATAAAGTCATAAAAATCAATACATTTATGAAAAATGGCCACATTCCAAGTATATTAATGGCACATGCAGAGTCCTTACCTTGTATAACACACAAGGCCCTGTAGTAAGTGACTAAGTGTTGTTCCACTTTCCAAACGCAGATGTCAGGACAAGTGACTGGTAAGGACCTCTCATCTTTTGCGGATCAGATGACGAGTGTGGCCAATCAGATCACAGACATGTCCACACTGTCCAGACTGGACACACTTGCCTCTACAACACGTCAGCTGGTGATCAGCCACATTCAACCTCTGGAACGACATAAGGTACTAAAGTTACCATTATGTTACATTACATTACACAACTTACCAAAAGAAGCTATGCCCACTCAAACATTATACCTTTAAGGCATGGTGTTTAGGCACAGGAATAACTTTACCTATTTCACTGTAATATTTGTTGGCATGTTCTCAGTTTTTTCACAGAAATATTCTACTGCCTTTTCAATGTTTCCTCTTGGAATTCTGTACTATATTTATATCTCATGTAATGCAAGTATATTTAGGGTTCATAAATTTAAGAACATATTTATATGAAGAAAATACTGCTAACTTCACAGGTAGATCTGGTGTACCAGCTGACTGCTCTGGAAATGAAAATGGTACCTCTTCAAAGACAAGTGAACCAGTCATTATCCCACCTCAAGACAATACAGTATTTCATCAATAATCAAGGCAGCAACATTGCATATGAGGTTAGGGAAGTACATTTAATTTCTGGATATCTCTAGTACAGTGCCATCAGGCTTTACTTAGTACTTGGGTCATTTGGGTTCCTCTGTTAAACAAGAGTGGAATGGTATATTCCAATGGGTGGAAAGATGTGTATTTGACGTGTCCTTATTGCAAACCATAGTATGTTATGTCAGTACCAAGGAAAATCAAACAAAAACCATGACAAACATTATAAAAATCAGAGTTAGGTGTGATTTCATAGCCTAAATTCTATGTGCCTATGCACAATGTCTGGTTTTCACATTCACAGTCAATTTACTAACTTTTATGTGACTATCAACATCTTTACTTATTTCACAGAAATTTCAGGACTACAGAAGACGTCTAGTGAGCTATGTGGACCAATACAGGACACATGTATTGAACATGACACAATTGAATGTAGCCTCCTGTCAACCTGTCTGGAACTTATACCAAGCTGCAAGACTCTTCTTCTGCCGACACATAATGGATCCCTTGGTAATACGGCACACTTGCACTTTATTTTATCCGATTTATATTCTTTAATAAAATACAACTGCCTGTTACATGAGATTACAGGTTCTTATGGAAAGTATAATAATGACTGTCTCCTGCATTGTTACACTGTGTAGTACGGCAAAATGACAACTTCTGACTACCTCTGAAACATTGGTCATTTCATACCTGGCAAAATATGACAACTTCTGACCACCTCTGAAACATTGGTCATTTCATACCAGACTACATTTCACAGAATCCCAGAAGACAGTAATGTGTCTAGTAGTTTATTTGTTTGGAAAAAAACTAACTCTCGAAAGAGGTATGAAATTAAGCTGAACTTTAATATTACATGTAAAAGAACAAATAGAGCACGAGCTGGATCTCCCACAGCATAAGACTGCAGAACAAGCAAAATATGTCATTACTTTACTATTCATATTTGGCAAGAATTTATAACACATTGTATTCTGTGAATCTCAATAACGAACTGTCTCCTCACACTGCAGATGTGCTTATCATTCTGAACTCTAATGACAGCTTGTGAAAGTACACTACTGGGATTATTACGAACTTCATTGTATGTGCATTATAACTGAATAAATTATTTTATAAACAACATAAGTCTGAAATCACAAATTTTTCAGGAGACAAAAAGTAAACTATATTTGAGTGATTTGTTGTTGTGATCTGAACTTCTTTCTAATTATATTAACATAAAGTATCTACATCCAAAAATGTAGAGTGTGCATGATTTCTGCATACAACATACTTCAGCCGATAACTGAATATTTAGAAAAATGTAGCCCACTATTTCTGCAATCATCACTTTGAGTGACTTAAGTTATTCTTGCATTGTCAGTTTCTGCACACTAGAAGACATGTTTTATTACTTCACAAAAAAGTAATGACAAGTCAATCATATTTCACAGAATGGGTTCTGGTTTGCAACGGTTTGGTGTTTACTACTCTTCCTAACTGCCACTTCACCCTGCCTTAAGCTAATTGACCACTACAGACACCTCAGACAAAACAACATTTCCGAGTACGTATATAATATATATAGCATGAAACAGTCTCATAACCTCAGCGCTATGCCAAAATTTACCATCTGAGCATCTCCAAGCACCAAAATTTTGTTTCTTACTTCAGATGTTTAAAAAACATCAGTTACGTACTTGTTACGTCATATACCTTTCAATGTAAAGGAAAAATAATTGTGTCAATATATGCTGTGAAGCAGTATTGAAGTTATGAGGCTATATTCTGGAATTGATTTAGTCAATATTTTGTTCCATAGAATAATTTAGGCCTACTTATATTTATTACAGAAGCCCATCAGAAACTCTAATGATTTCTGAACAAGGAACATCTTGGACAACTCCTGGGTAAGAATGACCAGTAATAACAAAATGTTACTTACAGTATCTATTATGCATCATTTACATACAAATAAATGTTCATTGCATTTCTCAAAAACAATTAACTTTACAAAGAAATGAAAGCAACAGGAACTATTTCATATATTTAACACTGCTATAAGGTCCTAACTGCCCAACTACAGCTTGTTTCTTTACCGTTTAACCCAATAAACAGCAATGTGAATTCTTGTAAGGACATAAAAAGTTCTCTCTCAGACAACTCAAAGAGACAACTGACACAAATGGAGTCCCACATTTGAAACTGTCTATTTCTACTGAAAAATTGGCAACTACTACTATCGTTAAGTGTTTCACAATGGAATAAAATTCTTTTAGCCAGCACCAAAAGAGTATCTCTTATCTCAACAAAATCTTCTCAGCTATTATAAATATATGTAAGCAATAGTGGTTATGCTTTCTTGTGTAATTATTTTTGTGATAATACTGTAGTTGACTGTAAATTACTGTCATAACTATATAATTTATATTTGTATTAGAAACAAGTACTGTATTTGTGATATGACATGTTCTACATGGCTTTGGTCTATAAAGGATATATTGAATGTATATAAATTCTATTCTTCAAAATACTGTCCTAGCATTCAGTCACAGGGCCATTTTAAAACCATAAATTGTGTCAGTTGGGATTCAATCCAAGCTTAAGTTCTTTTATAATTCAATCAGATAAGGCCATGAATTATATTAAGATGATTATTTAAGACAGTTATTTCAATACATAAAACATTAGCATTATCCTTTTCAAGCTTGCAAGTTTTCAAAAATGAGGTTAAAGCATGTCACTAATGAGGAGGAGGATAATATGCCCACTCAATATAAAGGTTTAAGAATTCCTCAAACCAACAGATGTCATGATTTCAAGGTCTTCCTGTAGTAATGAACTGTTTTAGAAACAAATTGACAATGTTTAATGGGGAATGATAATGAATTGTGAATTTATTATATTCTCACACTTTGGCATCAGTACTATTCTTTTCTCCTCATGATATGCATTATATTGTCTGAGAAAGTAGAAATTACTGACTAACTAACTGAAGATTAACTTAATTTTGTATTTTTCAGGGATCCTGAACCAGATGGCTGGTAGGGTTTTTAATTGTACTGTAAGTGAATTATATAACATTTATATATGAATTGGAAATAAAAGAATATCATTTATAAATCTGAATATTACTTTGTTAAGACGATTACCAACACAGCACTATATGTGTGTCTCACAAAAAGGAGTTAAATTTAATTGTCTTACCAACAAAGGATTCATTACTAATGAAAACTGTAGCTGCTCTGATGTTTGTCATACTGGTAAGCCCTTTACTGTGTTCTTTCAACTCTTGCCATATAGCAATTTCTGGTTCCTATAAAGCCAAAACCTACCCACACATAGCAAAAACAAGGAGTGGAAATGTAAAGGTATTAGTAATAGTGTAATGATGCCCATGTGAAAATTGTTTTCATACCAGATAATTTTAAAAAAATTATTACATTTTTTTCCAAACTTTCTTTCACTCCATATTTATCATTAGACCCCTGGCAAATGTGATTTTATTAAAAAAAATAGCTCTGCATAACACAAAAGAAAAAATATCACCATATGTATGTGTAAAACTACATCCTAAATAAGACTATTCAGTTCCATGATTTTGATTCTTTCTTTTTGGTTATAAAGGTACAAGGATAAATTTGACCAACTAGAGCCTGCTAGTATTATGGGTACTTACCTTAAATACTTGCCATATTTTAATCACCTTATTGTTTAACATGTAACTGTTAATAGTCTTTATGTATTCAATAACATTCTTAAAATATAGGCCTAACCTGCCACTACTAAAGAACCACACAGCCACTCTGTAAAACACCATCATTTTCACTATCACAGATGACTGCATATTACATAAACAGTTAACTTTTAACCACAGAATTTATTTTCATTCAAAGAGAATGCTATCTCAGATTGCCCACATGATTACTGTTTGACTTTTCTTTTGTCTTGGGTCTAAACATGTAGCACCAATAACAGAACTATGTTTTATTATATGACAACTTGAGTTATATACATAACTCAGTCAGGTAACTAACTATCTTGTTTTAATATTTTATGTTTTTGTATATTGATAATCAGTACTCAACAGCCTACTACATAATAATGGTTGATTGAGACACACTAATCTATATCATTAATACAGAAATTCTATGACATGCTAACTGCTAATAAAAATTGTACAAGTCACTGAAAATATTGACCCTATTAACATCCTGTCAGAGATAATTTACAATAAAGTTTTCATTTGCATTCCACATTATGAGAAGAATGGAATAACTCAGCACAGAAGTGAAAACAAAATTAAGAATGTGTACATGCACCTACCTGGAAACCAACAATCCCATTTCCCCCTTCTGCTCATGTGATGAAAAGATCCAGACAAGTACAAAAAATAACTATATTAAAATATAATTGAGTTAGCAAATTATTTAAAGAGGAAAATGCTTCAAAGTTTTATGTAAATATAGGAAGAGGAAACTGGTACAGATACAAACAACTACACTATATATACACAAAGGCAATTTCATCCAAGTTAACAGGACTGTTCACATAAACAAGCACTAATGGGCTTTTAAAATTTATTTGATGAAAAAGTATAAATCATACAAATATAGAACTTGTGCTACCATACTTCCATGAATCCTTAACCCTGTAAATGTTATGGGTAACAAATTTCTGCTCCGTGGAAAAGTACACTGTGCACCACATTCTGTGGATTATAGATATTTGATGTTTTCTTAGCAGTGTAGATTTCAATAAGGACTCCTTTTGGTTTTGACACTCTGTAGACTCACAGATGATTAGCAATGATTTGGCAGAAATTCCTGTCTCCATCTTAAGGGTAGAAGTGAGGATCAGTTAGCAATTTCATATTAAAATATTGGTAACTGCACAACATTTTACCCAGAATGTCACAAAATCTAAGCAGACATGCGAAATATCAGTGTCATAGATTAAAAATTAATTTCAAAGATAATATTAAATATTAACTTACTATTTCAGAAATACAATTCTAAATTCTGACAATTGGTTAAAACTTTTTCTTTATAGTGAAAGGGTTAACATTATGATCAAAATCTAATCTACATATTACTGTATGATGAAGAAATATCAGGTACGTTCTACAAAATACATTCAAATGCTAATTAATATAAAGAAATGTGTCAATTCAGTGCTGAGATAACCAAGCTCAACCTCTGACACCGACTTTGGCTGAAGCTCGGGCTTCTCCTTCACTGTTAGTTGCTACACATGTATAGATTCCTGTATCTGTGGGCCTTAAATCCACTATCTGAACCCATGATGTCACCATAAAAGGCTCCGGTCCACCCCTCACCTGCACTGCCACATACAGATCATCACCTAAAATGATTACGAAATATACACTGAAAATTAATAGATGCCTTGAGTTCATGTATTTGTTTATTTATCTATTCAGTACCTTCCACCTGTTTTTGCATATGTAATACAATCAGTCACTAATTTACACGTTCCTAAAAGTAGGCATGATTTATCAAAATGCTATTCTGTAAATGTAAAATTATTAAATTAATAATCATAACATCTTTCTTTGTATCTTCATTCTGGAAATAAGTAGGAGAACCCATAAGTAGTATTTTGCATTAAATAAATAGGAGAACCCATAAGTAGTATTTTGCAGTCAGAGATAAAAACTAAATTTTTAAAGTAATCTGTAAAATTACTTTTATATATATTTACTGGAATGATTTCATGGTGTTAGTCTAGTAACTCCGTCCCACATCCACTGACTCCCTCACAATTTATGGAACAGAATGTTAGTACAGCAACTTACTGGGAAGAACTATGGTATTGTCATCATTTGCTTTGAACTCCCAATGGACCCCAGGAATAGGGTAGCCCTTAACCTCACAATCCAGTGCCAAGCCTTGATGCAGAGAACCACCCACATCTTCAGGGCCTGAAGTGATCCATGGGACTACAAAGAAATAAACACATTTCACTGCTAGTATTTCTGTGGTAATGCTGCCATTTTGTTGTTGTACACCAAAGCTCATTTTTCCTTTGTGTATATTCACTACTTCCTATGATATCTATTTTATATATTAATATAAGAGGCAATTCTTAACACAAAATAATTAGAGTAACTTATCAGATAGGGTTTGTATGTGTTTCAAATTTTCCTTTACTACAGTTTGTGTTTGTTTTGGGAGTGTTTTATTGCAAAATTACAACTACTGTGCATTTTTTCTTACAAAACTTGTTCCAGTACTTTATTTTTATTGTTACTAAAACCTACAATTAACCATGTCCTTACACCAAGCTTGACTTGGCTATATAATTAAGACCAAGCAGCTGCCTAAAACTTGGCACAGTTCTCCCATACGTAAGACATGAATGCTGTGTGTTGAAGGTTAAATATAGCTGTCAGGTAGGTTCAGTGCTTTATGGTACTTTTAATATTCTTGGCTTATTGAACAACCAACCTCTAATGTCACCTTAGAAGCGTGTTTCTCTCATAAAACTCTTGTTTATGGAAACTGAAATCTTTGGAGGGCTGTGTAACATCCACAAGGAATCTGAATCTTTATTTGCACCACAAAACTTGTAATCACTTTCCAACAGACTTAATCACCAAACCTCTGTATTTATTTCTTATTTATCCCATTTAAAATACATATCAAACCCATCATAACCTCCACCAAATAACAAAATCTAAAGAAATAATATATTCTTCTAAAACAGCAAGAATGAGTGTTCAAGCATCTTACCTGAATGGCAAGGCCCCCAGTGTTTCAAGTACAGAGTATTGCCACTTTTTACACTCGCTTCATTCATCTGGCACACGGATTCGTATGTCCTGTTGTCTGAACCACAAGCTGCTTGTGTCTCCTTACAAAAGCACAGTGCTTCTGGTTCATCCTGAGAAAGAATATAATAAATAGATGTGTACTTCTGCTTTGTCCTGTAACTAAAATGACATTTTGCATCGTGGCCAACCACCATGTAAAACCTTCAATGATTAAGCACAGATCTGTTCTTCTTGGCTAATGAAATCAGATGATCTGTTTATTATTATTAGGATACGTCAGAATAATTAAATAGGTATCTATGTAACTAACTGCATGGATAACAGTCCTTCTGAGACTTACTAGTCACTCAATTAGTCAATTTAAAGATTATTACCATGATCACACGACCTCGCAATAGGTCTATATCCTGACCTAGATTATTCCAGTCCACACCCTACTTCTTTAAGTTATATTTTAATACTATCTTTACATGTCTAGCCGTACAATATCATTAAATGTATGATGGTAGAGGCTTCGCAATGAACTGGTCTCCCATGTATAAAATGATTATCCCAGCACTAACTTTGAGGCTTCACAAAAGTGAATACATGAAACAATAAAATTATCCGCTACATGGACAAAAACAGCCAATTACACACACAATATTAATAATGTTATGTCCCATTCCTCATGTTTCATTTGAAATTATTACTGTCGACTGAACAAGAAGACAGACATGAATGGTGAATTGAATAGGACAGGACAGAAATAGATAGTGGAACTATCCTGAAGTTCAACTTGGATAGCTGAGGAAAACCTTCCGGCATTATAGCCAATATCTCAAACCTGGATTATTTGAGAATAAAATAATGATAACATTTAGACCCTGTAAGAAGAAAACAGGATGACAGTAGATGGTAACAACTGCATAATGAGGAGTTTCACCAAATAATTCAGAGTGATCAAATCTAGGACAAGATGAGAAAAACATAAAAGAAAAAGACCACATTGAAGACCTATGCAACAATGGAAGGGTAATATTTAAAGTGAAATTCAGGAACAGGTTCAAGGATGTGGACTATATTTAACTGGCTCAGGACAGGATGCAGTGGCTGGTCCTTGTGAACACATTAATGAACCTTCAAATTCCACAAAAGGCGGGGGATGTCTTGTCCAACTAAACAACTACCAGTTTCTCAAAGAATAAGCTCCATGTAGTTAGATACTTGTGGGAGACTTTCAACGTTTTGGTGATAGAAGGGGGGAGGGGAATTCTTAAAAAGTTCCCACATAGTCTGTGGCTACAAGCAAGAGCAGTCAGCAACGGCAAGTTTCTGCAAAGATAAGCCGACGGTAAGTGAAGGCTGCGAGATGTCCTTGCGAAATGGCAGGAAGTCCACAACACTTGCTCAACTAATTTATTTTAAAGCTGTTCTTTTGCTTGGCAAGATTATCATCTCCAAAAGAAAAACAGAGCAAAACTGTCCACTAGAAGCACATACAAATGTTCACAAGGCCTCGATGCGACAGATGTAACCGAAGTCATGCGATGGTCCTGAGTGGCAGATGATGGATGTGAAAGCATAAAAGTTTGAAAAAGCTTAAAGGCAGACAACACTGAACCACATTCCTCTCAAGACGTTTTTCTGGGGGTATAGTCCAGAGGCCCATTTTCAGTTGCCGAAAATGCCAGTGGTAAGATTATCGCTCTTGTAGGAAGAAATCCCTAGGTCAAAATTTGGGCGGAAGATAAGCTTGTCTGACTGAGGTATGCAGTCTCTAGCTTCAAGACTAGATTTTCGTTCATTTCAAAACAGCAACAAGATTCAGAAAAATAAATGCACCAAAGACAATTTCATTAAGTTGCAGGTTCAAATTGTTCTAAAGCTATTCATGCCACTTATAATCTCTTCTTTGCAATACAAGAGGTCAACATTTAGTCGCGTGCAAGGAAGGCAAAACATGGTCGTCCACTTAAATACACACATATGAAATACAGAAACAAAGAAACTAATAAACGAGTAAGAGTCATGTTTTGAAATACACAAAACAGAAGAACATTGTAGACTTCGATATTGCATTACATGTTAAAGAAAACATGATTCCTGTTTTGAAGTTGTAGTTAAAACATAGGCACGTGAAGTGATAAGTCTAGATAGCACCTTTTTGTCATTAAAAAAAAAACAATCCTCCGGGCCGGATTTGAACCAGCGACCTATGGATTACTAACATCGAATACCACTACAGTCCACCGCTCTACCAACTGAGCTACCAGAGGCACTGATACACTTTCATTTCTGTCCAGTACGCATTGGAGGTGCACTTACGTAAGTCCAACAAGTTTTACTACCAGTTGCTACGGTGCGTACGAACAGACATGTTTACACCAATAGACTGAACGAAACTGTGTCGAATGATCTTCCTCTGACTGCGATGCCTCACTTCCTTGGTCTAAGTCAGTGTTCAGCAAATTTTTCACCCGCGGCACACTCATTTGTCAAAGGCACACCTCAAAATCGAAACGACACACGGCCAAAAATTTGCATCTTCGACAAATCCTTGGCCTACAAGAATGCAGCCATAAGAAAACAAGCCATATACGCCATTTGAAGATTCGTATGAGATAGTGCATACGTTTTAATAGCCTTCACATGAAATAAAACACTGCAGTAAGCAGTTTGTAAAAACGTGGTGACAGTTTGTAAAATAGTTGTTTTGTTGTACGTACATTAGACCTAGCAATAGGTCACTGCTAAAGCAGATAACAGTGGGTGTAAGGTCAGTAGTTCAAGAATGTCCTTGCGTAAATCCGAATCCATAATTTTCAACGAAACGATTAGTTCAAAAGCAACATGACCGGGTAGAAACTTCAGAGATTCGGTTAAATTACAGAAACTGAGATATTCCTAAGAACTCAAATACTTAATTCAAACCTTTGAAGCACAAAACCTAACTAGGCGATACTCAGAAATTCGCCACCTATTTCAAAGAAAATACGATTCCACAAAATACAGGTTGGATTATGATGTTCACCGAAATAATCTACGTTATTCTGTAAATCATACTAAATCCATAAACAATCTGTTGATAAAATTCAGAGTTCCTTGAATTTTCTCTTCGCCAACGATGGGCTATGTGGACCATCCAGCCTCAGGACTCGGGGTCTCTTTCGAAGCTAACCAATCACCGAGATGCGTAATGCTGGTTTACCTCCTTGCTCCCAACACGCCTTCATGCCGTCATGTCTAGGCTAACATCGGGGCCGAGTGTTTATGACTATTGCCTCATATTCAAGAGGTCCCCGGTTGAGGTCCCGTTCTTCATCAAGCTTACAGTGATAGCAACTGTTAAATACCGACGACATTACCAAAGAATGTTTTCTCATAGTAGGCCTACTACAATAAAGGCACGCGGGCCGCTCAAGAGACACTGACACACTGCGGGTTGGGAACTTCTGTTATGAGGTTCATAGAGGTTTATACTTTATATCACGTGCCTATTTTCTTCACGATAAACTCGTTTAATTCAACTTTAGTATCGTGTACAACAGAGCGAACCCACACTGGTCAAAATTAAAGTCATTTAGACAAATTTCAAGGAACATCTCACAGAAAACAGTCAAACTGGTTTGGATACAAAACGTGAGTCCGGGCAAATAGGAAACGCGTTATTTTATTCAAGCCATGCTGAGTCACATGAACGTACATACAAGCTTAATAGTCCACACATCTGTTACATATGTTGCATTTAGTAATCGTCTTTGCAGGCAATAAATGCCTCACTTAGTAAGATTTGAGGCCTTCGCGGCGATGTGAATAAAGACGATGATCCTTGTTCTGGTAACCACGTTTATCCAATTAATACGATGGATAATACCTGACATCTTTATACTTTTATAATCTATTCTTAATGCGTACAGTGTCAATGGGCGATGTTAATATACCAGGGATCTTTTTATTCCCACCGGAACTTGATAAAAATCGTACGAAAGAATTCGTACTACAAAAGCAAAAGACCATCTGTCACTAAACGAGAAACAAAAATAAAAAAACTGTCATCTGTTTTTAATTGAAAGTATGAACACATGTTGCGTGGCGACACTGTCTAAGAATGACTATAAGTTCAAGTATAACGATGAACTTGGCAGAACAAAATTTGTATAAGTAGATTTGAGGTTTTCACGGCGGTGAGTCTGAAGATGGCTGTCTTCTGGGTTGTTGCGCCAAGTAGTCTGGTAGATGTTTGCCGACGTTTCAGAGGTCCTTGATGTCTTCATTATCAGGGCGATCGACCTGATGACGGACCTCTGAAACGTTAGTAGACTTCTGCCAGACTGCACGGTGCAACAACCCAGAAGACAGCCATCTTCAAAATTTGTATACCGTAACACATTGATGTCAAGAGTTAAGGCAGCTTTTACGGGCTTTACAGCATATAGTTATAAAATGAATACATAATGGAGAGGTGATGCCCCTCTTACTATAGGTTTAACCTAAGATATCACTTAATGTGCGTGTTTCTTTGTTGCTGACAATGGTTCATATATTTTGTTTTTTGTTCACTGGTCATCTTGTCTTAAACTATACAGCAGAAATATCAACACACTTAATTATTACTAACAGGTGTAAACACAAGGGAAAATGTGAAATTCTTATTGGAAATCCTGCAGAAAAGAGAGAACTTTGAAGACCTAGACATAGATGTGAGAATATTAGAATAGATTTTGAGGTAAGAGGGTGGGAGAGTGTGACAATAACACACGAAAAACCACGATATGTTACCCTAAAATATTAACATGCCGCTATTTAATCAATGAGATTGGTTGATTTAATTTTTGCGTAAATTGTGAACTTCAGCAGCAAATTTTCATCAAACGCCTTCAAATTCCAGTTCAAAGATCCGGGGCGGAGACAAGGCTTGACCGCTAACTAGAATTTGCAAATCGCGTACCACCGGTTGACAGACACTTGACGTAACTCACCCTGGAGGTGAGATCAGGTCTGAGCAGGCAGTGCAGGTTGGCGCCACACAGTCTGTACTTCCTGTTCTCGGGGGGCAAAACGGCCAACAGAGACGCGTTGAAGCATTTGTCCCCCTCAGCCAAACCGCACACCCCCTGCGGGCAGCAGTCGCAGATGTCGGGCACTAACCCCTGCGGGCAGTCTTCTCCTGGCTTAGGGCAAAGCTCCTCAATGCACTTCGGGCAATCTCTGCTCAGGAACTCCCCACCTCTGTAACAAAAGACGAGCACTGATGCTGTGCTGCTGGGAGATCATGAAGATTAAAACACCACAAATACCAAAGACCATCACTGGACATAATATTGAGCCAGGTCTGTCCGCCTGCCGTCCTCACAAAGCAGTTTCAAAATCAATCTTAATGTTATCATCGCACTTCCTTCTTTGTCTTCCGAGTTGTCGTCCTCGAAAAGATTTGCCCATCAAGACTGTGCATTCTATTAATTTCTTACATGAATGTAGATTAACTCCGGCTACTCTGATATTTTCACTCTGCACCAGTAGATTTACACTGATTGAATGAGGAGTAAAACCACAAACTACGTATTGTTTTCCAGTCTTGTTAATTTCAAGCCAGTGAGACAGAGGACAGAGTACAGAGTACGAAACAAAATGATAATATTAGTGACATGAATGTGGGACGTCAGATTATTGACCTCAGCGTGAGAAGGCGCAACATACTAGAGTGTGGCTTATTTAACGACGCTGTCAGTATCTCAGTCTCTGCAGCGTCGAACGACAGGATAATTAACGAACTGGAAAAGATATGATGAAGAAAACGGTTCAAGCCTATTTTAAGGTTCTTTCCTAGCATTTGCATGCAGGGACTGAGAAAAACTATGACACATCTCTCAGGATATCCGGCCTAGGGCTGACAGCTGAACCCAGGATATTCCGAATATGATGCATGAATGCTAACCACTTCTCCGCAACGCACATACTGTGCTAAACAGGTTAGGAATCAAATCGTTTAAGAACATAAATAAACATTGAAAACACTGGTAACTAACTCCATAAATAGGCCTTGTTGATAAGTTGATTGATAGTCGGTCAGATGCTCAATGTATTTCCCGTCTGACGGTTCATTGCTTTGTTTACAAGAAACTGTGCACTGTACCCTTTCCTGAGTCAGTTTGATCCAGTCCACGTCTTTATATATTTCTTTAACATTAATGTATAGTATCGTCCCATCTACGTCTAGGTCTCCCCCCCTCTGCCAATCTTCTTACCAGTGTTGAGTGAAGGGAAGAACATGTGAATGGGAGCTTTCTTAGCTTATTTATACGTCTCGTAGGATCCCTGGACGAGTGATCAGCCCATCTGAAGTCCTCTACATACACAGGACAGCACAACACAGAGAGATTAAGACGAACATAAATGCCTTGTGTGGGATTCAAACCCATGATCCCAGTGTCTGAGCAATCGAGGCCCACTCCTCAGACAGCGCGACCACTGTGACCAACATATTTTTTACATAATCAACGGGTATTTCCAGTGACATACAGAATAACAGAATAAATAATTCGTTCACGACCCGCCACCTCTATCCTCATCTAGATAAAATCAGCCCACAACCTTACATTCCGTGTCTTTAAAATTCATTTTATATAGTCCTCCCACCTACTACTAGGTCTTCCGTGTTGTGAGACTTTCCATCTAAAATCCTGTAATCATTTCTCATCTATCCTGTGCGTGCTACATGTCCAAGTAATTATTTAAAGATTGTAAACTGCGTGCTACTGCCCGAGTATAATTTAAATGTAAAGCTATTTATTAACCCTTTAAAGCCGGAGTTAATCTATATAACACAAAAATTCACTCCGTACCGCAAAGAAAACAACACTTCACCACGAAAAAGACAAATTCGTTTAAGCTGTTTAAAAAAAACAATCTCTGTTTAGATCAATACGAATACAAAATGCAGACTTGTTGACTTTAAAAACAGTTTGGGGATACAAGGGCTTTAAAGGGTTAACCCAATAGTTTCGGTGTTGAGGTTTTACCTGTCGATCCTAATCGACGAGGTGCAGGAAACAAGAGTTGTTAAAAGAAGCACAGCTACCGTCCCATCCATAACGCAGCTTTGTCTCCAGTGAACTGATTGCGCTTCTAGCTGACGCGTTAATATAGTCATGACCCGGTACAGATGAGCAAAGCAGATTCTCTTCTAACACAGATGGAGCAGTGATCGAGGGGCGCTCCGCTTCAGACCAATCCAAGAGAAATAACAACTCTTTGAACACGGAACAAATTAGCTCATTGTAATGCATCTGACGTGTATTCTGGGCGTACACCGTTCGGGACACGAGCAACGACCGATAATGGTTATCATTTTCCTCACTCACTCCACAAAAATCCGGGACAGAATCTGGAATAAATCACGGATATATTTGCGATCATTTTAAGCGCTAATAAAACTCTGTAGCTGATACAATATCGTTATATATCCTACGAAATAATCAATGTGCCTGGAGAGATTTATTAAAAACAAGCAAAACATCAGACAGGCTAGCCGGTAACACGGCCGATATTCGGGCAGGATACTTCCCAAATACATATCTAGGCATTCTTTTCAGATTTGGTTGGCTGTAAATTACTGATGTTATGCTTAGCTCACTGCGATGAAAGTAACCGATACCAGGACCTTTCAGATTTTAATAGAATGTTACCTATTTGAGCCTTTGTATGGTTAGAATCGTCATTTCCAGCAGGGGCTTGCGTTAGATACAGAAAGCAACAAATAGTAAATATTATTTCTAGTGCTTTGGAAAGAAATGGTGAGAATTACGACCGAAATTAAAAAATGAAGAAACAATATATAATATTCTGAAGGATACCATGATAAGGTGCTAAGATGCCGGTCACAGTACTCCTGCATATGATAGAATGATGTTCTCTGATACAGAACGAAATGTGTATGAAAAAATAAAGTGCTTCAAGTAAACAGAGTGTTCTGTAGATTTTTCGTAAATGATACTTTCCTGAAGATGGCTACCTTCTGGGTTGTTGCGCTATGTAGTCTGGTAGAAGTTCACCGACGTTTCAGAGGTCCTCGATGCCCCCATCATCAGGGCAATCATCACCCTGATGATGCGTCCATGTTATTAACACCACCTGTAAGAAATTTAAACGTAGGATGTTGGTATAGTCCCTAATCGCGTAAAAATCGGCCATTTGGTTTAAACTGTAAACGGGGGTTGGGTGCGAATTTGCAAAGTACAAAATATGTTTAAAGATAACAGTTTCGAAATGTTTGATATAAAATGTGAAAGAATTGGAGTATCAAACGTCGTATCCGTCGCATTTTGTCACGTTAAAAGCCAAGGCGACGGAGAAATTGGCAGAGACCAATAACATTTATTTTTACTCGATGCTTAGTTAAAGCTCTAGGGCCAGGTCCACTTTACCTTATCCTGTCGAATAACAGAAAAAGCTATTTGGTCAATAAAAGTGCTGGGTTATTAATATTAACCACAACCTTCTTGAAATATATTTACAATAAAATCATCTTCACTGTACGAAGCAAAAATATAAATATTTAGGATTTCAGGTTTTCACGGCGGTGAGTCTGAAGATGGTTGTCTTCTGGGTCGTTGCGCCTTGTAGTCTGGTAGAAGTTTACCGACGTTTCAGAGATCCGTGCTGCCTCCATCATCAGGGAGATGAGTAAGACCTTATGCGCCTATTGTAGCCTATTTTGGAATTACAGCTGATTTTCAAAGTGCAAGTTGCGAGTGTTTTAAGATGACTGGTAGCAGAAACGGACTAATCAGATCCCAAACCGGACATCTGGACACGGCCACAGAGCCCTGGCCTCTATCCCTGACCTTGCAGATGGAAGACAAGATTATATAAACACACAGAACATTCTTTAATTTCATTTCATTTTGTCGGTAAACATATCGCATACTGGAATCTCAACCAACGAGCCAACAGTACCACTCTTTACTTTGGTAACAGTAGCATTACTTGTTTTTGTTCAAGCTCTATGGGTTCGAATCCTGATTCAGACTTCCTGTTCGCCGGA
This sequence comes from Zootermopsis nevadensis, assembly GCF_000696155.1. Next base: position 203,442 of record NW_019060188.1, read on the forward strand.
TTAAGAGTTAATTCAGGGTAAGCTATGCCTTGAGTTCATGCTCCCAGCTGGTAGATACAAATACTTCAAAGCACTGACAACGTTGTACTTGGTAAGAATGTACACAGGATATGGTGAGGTTAGAACTCCTTTCAGCCTGCACTTCGTTACAAAATTCTGGTTTGTTTAATGTGAAAATACAAATCAAAAAGTGCGGGGTTATCGCAACACCTGTAGCAATGAGCCTCAGTGCCTTGCTTTGCTCCTCTGATATATGAATTATGTTAAGCACACGTGTCTCAAAGTAGAAAATAGCACTTACTACATTTTTGCCATTTCTCCGTGCATCACAAATCTCTGCGAGATGAAATAACCTCAGGTGAAGAAATCTTAGAGTGAAAAGAAATATATCTTCTTCCTTCTATCGTGTGTCTGATGCGTGCTGTTAGCAGTTTCATAGTGGATTTACAAATGGCAGGCAAGAAATTGCACAATCTGACGGCAGGGATCGCCACAGTAGTGATGAGCGCAAAATTTAAAACAACTTTTAACCCTATTGTAACTAAACAGTCCCTCCTTTCGCCTAAAGAGAGGTAGGCTAGTAATAAGAGCAAAGAGAAAATTATATAATTAAGAGGTCCGTAATTTGTTTTAGGATGCAAGACGTAGTAGGCCTGTAATACGTAGGAAACAAGGAATAAATGTAAACAGTTTGGTTGAAAACCTGAATGGAAGAAACCACCAGACATTTGGTCAATGTCAAAATACGACGCACATCGAAAGTTGATCATGGCAAAGGGCCAAGCTGTAAACGAAACATTGTATGTTTCGCGACTTGACATAAAACTGTACATTACACATTTGCAACACTATTTTCGGTGATCTTGTCCAA
>NW_019060188.1:204332-237746 GCF_000696155.1 Zootermopsis nevadensis
AAACACGGACTGCGTAGTTGAAATCACGTGCAAATCATACATACATTTCTTCTTTTGCCATGCGTATATGGATCCATGTTGCACTGCAAATGAGACACACTGTACCGCTGTTGAACATCAGTAAGCCAGAAACATTAATCAACATCCTCTGGTAGCTCAGTTGGTAGAGCGGTGGACTGTAGTTGGTAACAGAGTGTCAGTAATCCATAGGTCGCTGGTTCAAATCCGGCCCAGAGGAACATTTTGTTGAAAAACTTTATTTGAGTAATATATCAACATAAAACGACGCTTAATGTTTTACATTTGCCTTCATCTGTTTATTTGAAACTGAAAAAAAAATTGACAGGTAGTTCGTTCTGCTCCTGTCATCAAGAGATTCACACAACTTAGTCAGTTTGTCCAGTGGAAAAACTAGTTTCAATCCCCGAGTCCAATGAACCCAACTAACTATTTTGTATGACGAAAGAAGGATCACCTTCCAGAAAGCAGAATGTTTTCTTTTCAAATTTTTTATATGTTAAATGAATAGATGAGAAAATCTTTGGTTTGTGACGTTGCACCAACCAAACTCCTGTCCAGCATCACGCCAAAGTCCTCCAAAATCGTTTTAGTTTTTCGTTAGAAGATTCTGTATCCAGACCGCAACATTTAAAGGTCAAAAGATCTCGGAATTTCCTGTTTTTATTAGGCTGGTTAGTAAAGGAATGCCACATACTAGACACATATGGTATTATCACCGCCTCGGTGCAATCAGCAGTTTCGTAGAAATTCTATTCCATGAATTGTAATCTCTTATAGAGATGCCGTCTTTTTAGTAACTGCTCGTAAACCACACAAAGCAGGCCATCATTACGGGATACCAAGATTTAGGTTCTTGATAGTAGATTAGGGGTAATCCAAATTCTTAAACGAATTCCAGACTTACGTATATTTTTAATTCATCCGGTTCAGCTATGAATTAAAAGTAGTTTTGGTTCTATTCAGATATTAATCAATAGGAGGATTAACTCCGTACGTAAATGAAGTTATTGTCCATGGAGATAAAAGAACAGCCTATTTGGCTGTGACGTTTCAAATAGGCTTGTGTACGCAAATGATGCTCCAGAAATGTAAATACCTTACAGTTTCTACAACAAAAATAATCAGCTCAAATAAGTCACCGTCTTCAAGTTACAATGAAGCTACCTCCAAAGTAGTGCGAGTTTTAGAGACAGACAAAAAGATCCCAACGTCGCAAAATTTATATTAAAATTAAAATGAGAGAAACATAGATTAATTTTATTACTTGCGTCCTCTTGCAAGGCTGTAGAGCCCCCCCCCCCCCCCACCGTACTAGTATTCACCAACTATTTACAGTTTCTGCGGCAGTATCCGGTTTTAATTCCAGCCCATTATAACATTTTAATCGACCATTTATGGTAATCTCCCTTCGAACCGTAGCAAAACGGCAGAAAGATGTTCGTAGTATAGGCTATACACGTTATGATACACACCAGGAACATCACAGTAAACTGAATCAACACTCTGCTGCAAGATCACCTTGAAAATGCAGTTAAAGTCAGATAATCTGCCAAAATGGACTGCTAAAATAAACACTCTTAGCCAAACATCCTTACGCTTATAAAGTTTGTATTTCTAGCGGAAACTATAAAAAAGAGGAACACATGAATGGCTGTGCACATGGTACAATTTATTTATACGTGTTCTGCAAATAGACACAAACACTGTCAAAGTAAAGTAAAAAAGTTTACTAAGAGCGCCCCTGAACTGTTAACAGAACATCCGAAACGCAAATGAAGCATTACGCAGTTTGATTACACGAAAGTCCATGAACCAGCGAGATTAAAAAAAACTTCCCCAAGTTTCTCTGACTGGCGAACATTTTGGAATTAGTTCGCAAAACTGAGGTCATTACATTTGGTAAGTAATTTACTTATATTAAAACTCGTATGTTTCTTCCAGTGGTAACTACATGTACCACGTGCAAATATCGGCAATTTTGCCCACAACGGGTATGTATGGATTTCTCAGAATAAACAGTGATTATTTCCGTAAGGAGCATTAACAAATTTATCTCTATAATGGCAACGGGTACTATCTTTCTCTCATCATTATTCAATATTATTTAAAACCGCTTCCACTTTAAAGTGGCAACTCCAATAGATTAGTGAGCTATTGAACCCTGAACAGTGAAAAAAAGGTCTTCAGTCAACTGCTTTAAGAAAATTACTTTAACAATGGAAAACATACAAATAACAGAGATGTATTCATTTGTAAAAAAATACATCCGCCCGTGACAGTGTTTTACCACTGCCGTGACCAGGATTCGAACCTGGGTTATTGCGGCCACAACGCAATGTCCTAACCACTAGACGATCACGGCTATTGCGGATGATATTGGTGCCAACACATGAAAGGTATACTACATCTTCAATCAATATAAGTGTATATTCTTAAAATTTTGTTTATCGTGTAGTGTATTCATTCATTAATAAGAAATGTGTATTACTATATCCTGTCTTATTACATATTTTTTAAAGAATTACTGTTGCCACATTAGTATTAAACAGTGCATTTATTACATAAGTGGCTCTCAATCAGCGTGGCATATGTAACATTCCAACAGTATGGAATGATTGGTGCATTGGGCCAAAATATGCGACGCAAACATATTTTTGCTTACCTGCAACAAAAATGATGAATACACAATAAGAAAAGGACTTGATTTCATTCTCCATTGCCATTTCATCCCAATAGGCGCTGCTGTGGTGGATTTACGAACTTAAAAATATTGCACAACAAATGAAGGAAGAAATGGCGTTTGCGATTATGATTTGTGAGGAATTTGGTATTCAGTACTAGATTTAGGGAGAAAATGTCTGGTATGCAGAGTGAGAGTCAAAGCGAGAAAGAACCAGAATTTGATTGGTTACAACTTCGTACTGAAATCGATAGTCAACATTCTGATGTGTCAGCCCAAGATAAGTTGCTACGGAAAGTGAAAGAAAACCCACTCGTTCCTATAGGTATTTATACAACATAACCTAACTTGTAGCTAGCTACTATTGTTATGCTTGGATATTAATCAATGAGCTATCAAGGTTCATTTTAATTTAAGATTTACATATATTAATGATTAATTGAAAGTAATGTCATATAATTTTAGGTTGTTTGGCAACATTTGGTGCTCTGTCTTATGGCTTGTGGAGCTTCAGAAAGGGGAGACATCAGATGTCACAATACATGATGAGATTACGAATAGCTGCTCAGGGTTTTACAATTGTGGCAATGATGGTAGGAATTGCTGCTAGTGCGACACGCAGCAAGGAATGATGGGATTGTGTTGTTGCAAACTGTAAGTGATGTCTTACATCAATATGTATATTCTTATATAGTGCACTGAAAATGTATGTAACATAAACAAGTTGCATCTCACGCATATACCATTTGTACCTCACTGATTTATATCCTTAAGCTTGGTTACTTCATTTCATAGAACAATTTCACGTACGCCACAGTTTTTATCCATCCTGTATGTTGTGTCACTGTTTCACATACATGACCACCAATATTCATTTTCATAGCTTGTGCAACTGTATTTATTGAATCATTTTTGTTCTACTAGAACATTTTACATTACTGTGTGGTGATGGAACCACATATTTCAACACTGCTGAAACTGCAGTCCATATCTAAGACTTATCCTCAAAAACTATAGTCCACTTCATGCTTTAATTTCAAATTTTCATAAAATCCATCCCAACTCCTCATCTACCAAAATTCTGTAAGGACTCTGTGTGCCCCTTTCATATTATGTCTATCACACTGCAAACTCTCTGATATGTATACTCTTAACTGCAATGGGGATGTTGTGTTTTTATTATTGGTAAATTACATCACAAATCAACAGTTTAATTATAGTAAGATATGAGGTTTTCACAGCGGTGAGTATGAAGATTTCTGGGTTGTTGCGCCGTGTAGTATGGTAGATGTTAACCAACATTTCAGAGGTCATACTGCCTCCGTCAGACAGAAATCTTCAGTTTAATTATAGGGTGAATAGCAGGATACATATTTCTTCATCATAACACACAAGATTCTGCAAGAACTTATGGCATCTGTAAGATAAGGGGTGGAGTAGGAGGATGGAAAAGTTTATAAATATTTGACTTCAATAAAGAACTCAATGAAAGAAAGAAAAATCTTTTTACTCTTATTCAAAATGTACACATGTGACCACAGCACAAGTAATATTTTCAAAATTACCTGTAGAACAAAACTGCAGTCATAGATGCAAATAATGAAAAGTTCCATTAAATCATACTGAACACCAGTGACTGCTTTTGAAGTGCAATGGCTAATATTAATGACAGGATATTTCTACCAACATTCTACAAATTTATACTTATAATTAAATAGAAATTATCTTAGTTTACTACATTGCATTATCTCTGCATTGCATACATTTAAATACTTCTTTCAACACATTTATATAAAAAGACATTTAGTTTACTTTCCTATAAAATAAATGAAAAATATGATTTAAGTCACATATCTTTATTTAGATGTCTTTTTAACAATATTTTTATGACTGTCATCATTGCCTTGCTTGTCACATTCACGTCAAAGAATTTCCTACGATTAACATCCACACAAGGCAGAAGGTGAAGTTCAGTTCCACATCCAAATACAAACTGTGTTGACAGAATACTTGGAACGCTGATATAAAACTACTGTACCTTAGAAATTATAAATTTAAATTAGGGATAAATGAACCGTTAAACACATCAGCTCAGTGCAGTAATACAAACAGCAACACATCTACTCCAAGTAAGATTAAATGACGCAGGTACAATCTTCAATCCTGGCAGTTCCGTGAAAATGGCCAGTGTGTTCGAACAGTTCCTCCACCCAACCTTCCTTTGTTGCTGCCACCTGAGCTATGGGAACGTTCTCGAAATGTGGGCGAAGAAGAAGATGAGGCACATGAACTCAGACTTGTTGATGGAGTCATTCCAAAAATTTCCTGCACTGTTGGTCGATGATATTCACTGGATACAGATTCTGTAAATAGAAATATTCAGATTCGTAACAGAAGTGAAAGTTGATTTTTATTACCTATTGCAACATGGAGTAATAAGTGTATTTGTTGGATCCTCTGTATTGTACGCTGCAGAATGAAATTATTGGCTACTTACACAGTTGTAGTTATTTCATATTTTGGTGCAGTTTTGAATAAAAGAAATGATTTTAAGATGGAAAGGTGTATTCAACAGAGTACACATAAGTTCTAAAGAGAGTTACAGGAACAAACACATCATCAGACATAAAGCTATAATGGCAACCAGAAATTTCAGTCCCTACTGCAACGGAAACTCGTCATTTACAAAGACCTTTAGTAGAACAGGTAATTAAAGAGATGAATTTGTTAATACTTTTGGAACATACCTCTTATACTCTCCTACTTTGCTACAGGATGCAACAGACACACTGACATTATGGCAGTCAGAAAACTCAGTCTGTACCACAACACATGACCATTACGTATGATCTGAAACTTTCATGGCGACTGAGTATAATGAATTATTCTCGGGCTACTACCTTACACCGCTGGTATTCCGAGAATTCATTACACATCACCATTACCAAGATAAATGTGTTAATACTGTTGGGATTTAAACTTCATATACTTCTAGCCACTGACAGGTGACAGTATGAACAGTTCATATGGCCCTGTTTCAAGCCAGATGAATCCAACTGTCACTAATACTGGAAAATGAACAATTTTTTTCTGATGGTCTGTATGGAACACAATGTTAAAACAAATTTCTGAGTGATATTTCAGGTTCTTGTGGTGGTGAGTATGAAGATGGCTGTCTTCTGGGTTGTTGTCAGGAAGATGATTTTTGAGGCAGCAAGCACCTCTTAAATGCCAGTAAACTTTTACGAGACTAGACTACACAACAGCCCAAAGACAGCCATCTTCAAGATCTATGATCTTTTACTGAAAATACTTTACCCATCTGAATTTACTTAACATACTGGAAATCTCTGATGTTCATTAGCTCTGTCAACAAAAAATTAATCTGAACAATTTATCATACCTATAAGAGGTGTCTCATCATACAGTGAACCTCCTCGCAGTTGTCGAGTGAAGGAATGCCTTGCAGAACCAGGTGACTGAATTTCCATAATTTTTTCTGCTGCATGCTTCCACCTGTATATGATGTAATCAATAATCACAAATAACACACTGTTTACAGTAAAACCTTACAAGCAGCAAAATTCAAAGCACAACAATTCTCAGCATTTGGAGATTTTTCTACAGACATTAAGCCCTATACCAGAGGTTCTGTCACAGAAATCCAAAATGAATCTATTATGTCTTTATAGAAGCTAAGATTTTCACCTTCTTTCTGGATGATACAAAAATTGAATTTTTCCAGGCACTAGATTTCTTTGCATCACTATAAATCTGTTAACACTTAATTTATGAATACCACAAGCTTCAGTCTTGACACTTTGAGAAATTAAGTTTGCCATTTTCATCTTTTAGATGCATACTTTATGAAGAAACTTGAGACTTCTTAGCTGGACAATACACCCCATGCAATGTGCAAGAATTTCTAGAAGATCACTGCCCAGATCATTGAGATGGTCACCTGATATAATGCCAAGTGACCCTGAAAGCTGTAAAGCCACTTTACACTCATCTTATAGTGTTGTACAGTAATAATGTAATGTACAATTTAGTTATGATGCAGAACGGAAGAACCTAGGGGTTAGTGACACAATGCAGGAAGGGAAATATGGTAATTAGATCACATATCAGATGTCACATAGAAATGAACAGCTGACTTACCTCACATGATCCTTAGCATGCTGAACAAGACACCTTAGCCACTTCTGCTGATCATCCACTGTCTTTGTTCGGATCACTGAAATTTCATCCTTACCCTCGCAGAAGTTTGATATTGTAATTTCCTTGGTTACTGATTTACTAGGCTGTATCACAGTTTCCTGTAATTGCAAGTAAACAATAATTTAATGTTTAGGATTATCATTATTAATATAGTGCAGCTATGCTGGCGGTAGCATAGCTACTGGTAGGGCCTCCCTAGCCAGATTGGTCGAGGGGGAGAGGTCAGACTAAGACAGGTACCCTGGTCCTCCAGGTTGGGGGTTGGTCGCAAGGCTAACAACCTTGCACCGTAAAAAGGAAGATGTTTCGAAATCTCAATCAAAGCCTCGGACAGACAGACCCAACAGAGGACCGAATGGAAGAGGAGAATTGAGGAGGCAATGGACCGAATACGGACCGGAGAGCCATAGAAGAAGAAGAATATAGTGCAGACATAGTAATGTAGTATTATGAAGTCTCATTTAATGTCATAAAACATTCAAGTTGCCTATGCATCATGCTACGAAGACAGTCTGAAATAACTAGCAGCACATATAAGTAGGATTACCAAAGTGATAGGTAAGTACTAACCCTGTCCACTACAATAGACCTAACAGGGTCTTGGCCTTGCTCCCATTGTTCCCGTTTGACCCACAAGTCAAGTCGAAAGGCCTGCAACTGGCCCCACATGGAAACCCACTGCCTGGCTGCATCACTGTCTAGCAACATCAGATCTCCTGAGCAGCTCTCCTGTGATACACAGTCAGGTTGAGCAGCTAAGCGGCAGCAGAAGTGGCCAAATAAAGGTAGCTGGTGACTGCGGTTTTCTAAAATCATAATCAAGCACATAAAAAATTATGCTCTATAAAGGAACACACTCATTCCACCAACAGAATTGCAGTGCATCCACCTGATATAGCTGATAGTCTTGACTCACCTAAGTTTTCCACCTGCATGTCATGTGTATGAATGCTGTCATGAACGTCGTCCAGCGACAATCGAGCTGTAGCCATCAGCTCGAAGTGTGGACCTCTACAAACAAAGGAAAAATACTATGAACTGAGTGTTTATTAGACATTTCCGATACAAGAACACTTATGATACACGCAAATTAAGAGCACGCTAACCACTAGTGTTCTGAGGGCAAAACAAGCAGACCTACAGCTAGCATAATATTCATCACACTCACATCTTGCCAGTGTTGAGTTCATCACGAAGGGAAGCGGCAAGTTTTTTTCCGACAGTTCGACTAATGGAACTGTGGATTGTCTTCTTGATCTTGCGGGGCGTGCTGGCAATGCTCATGTCATCCTGCAGAATATGACTGTACACCTCCAACCGGAACTCGAAGTCAGAAGGAATCTGATTGCTGCAAAGCACAATACAGGGGTAATGTGGAACAGATACATCTACCAGGAATCTCATGCACTGGATCAGCACTTCAAAGATATCACTTTTAGATAAGAAACAAAGACTATGTTCATAATAGCCTTCGCAGCAAAGTGTGTAATATTTGCAGAAAATAATGATGATGGACTTCCAGAAGTTCTATGGAGAAAATACATGTAACAGGAAATTTCAGATTTCCTTATGAATGTCGTCTAAAAACAAATTTCCTACTACGATTATATAGATCATTAACTCTTTTCCCCAGTAAGAAACTCATTTCTTTCTAGACTCTTTGGTAGGCTTTAAAAAGGTACTGCATTTTAAATGTACACTGCTTCAATTCTTGTGTATAATAGAAAATCTACCATGTTTTGTTTCGGGTCTTAGTGTATAATTTTAAAGGCCAGAAAGGTTCTATATACAGTAATATGCTCAGCAAATAAAAAAAGGGGGAAGGAGAAATGGCTATGGTCTATTCTAAGGTACAATCCGAGCAGTCACATGGAGAGACTTGGTAAAACCACAGTGCGTAGGATAAATGACAAACTAATGCTGATTTTGAATTGCTGATACTCAAGACAAACAAAAGCAAGTGGCATGAATACTTACAAGATGAGTACATCAGGAAAAGTGAGGTCAGTAAGGGAGCGATCAACGGGGCAGAGTAGTGTTGTGTCGTATATCTCGGTTCCAATGCGTGCAAGGCAGAATACTGCAAAGCGACGGTAGTCACCCTTGTTCTTGAAATGGTCCGTGTCCCTCCAGATGAGTGGCATCCTTAAGTCAGACAATGACACACGAGCCATACAGGGCTGACAACCATACCTGGAAAAACAGTTACAGCCATCAGCACCTAGTACTCATGGTAGGTAACATGACTGCCAGGACACACAAAACCAAATACAAGAAATATTGTAAATGCCTGTGAAATTTATCGGGTTCTCATGGCAGCAAGTATGAAGATGGCCATCTTCTGGGATGATTTGCTGTGTAGTCTGGTAGAAGTTTCCCATTGTTTCAGAGGTGCTTACTGATTCCATCATCAGGACAAACAGGTGACCCATAATTCTGATGATGCAGGCAGTAAGAAGAATTTCATGGGACAAGGCAATTTATTTAACATATTGAATTTTTTTCATAAATTAAAGACAGCTATTTTATTTAAAGTAAGAAACAGGATGAGATAACAAATGCATTTGAATTTTTTCATAAATCAAAGACAACTATTTTATTTAAATTAAGAAACAGGATGAGATAACAAATGCATACGGAATTTTGGCCACAAAACCTGAAGGAAAGTCACTTGGAAAACCTAGGTGTCTGTGGGAGGGCACTTTCTTCTCTGCGGATATGAAAGCATGAAGTGCACGCCTTAATTTCACACTGATACAGACAGGAAATGTGCAGGACAGAAACCATTCGAACGTCAGTTATCAGCAATATCATGTTCTCAGACAGTAAACGTGACCGTGTCATCAGAGAGATCCTGGCGCAGTGTCAGGATTCTTGACCGATCGTCAGAATGATGGTGGCATTCTGTATCATGTTTCGCGGTGGTTTCCTAGGCCGTGTAAATGTTCTTAAAATCCGTTCAGCAGCTTTTGAATTTGTTACATGGGACAAACAGACAGTGAAGCCAAAAGCGCATTTCCGCAAAGTTCAGTTGGGAGTCCTCTAGCAGCACATCGCGAAGATGTTATTTTCATACAGTGACTCAACAACACACGCAGCTTAACTATGCTATACACCAGAAAGCGCTCACTACCTGGCAGACTAAGCTGCTTGCTTGTGTATACCACATTCTTTTACACTTCCAGTATGTCAACAGCAAGAGATTGTGAGGTGACAGTGTGCGTCTTTTTAGGGTGTGTGCCGTTCTACCTTAATAGAGAAGGTCACTATCACTCAGCTAGTCAAGATATTACTAGTCTTTTATGCAACACTACGGTTTATTACCGTCCAAACGACAGCAGACTATTCTGAGCCAGATGAATCCAGTACATACCCTCAGACACTTTTTCTACCAGATCAATCCAAATATTGTCCTCGCTTCTGCGCCGAAGTTTTAAGTGGTCTTTTCCTATAGTCTTTCTGATCAACATATTTATAATGCACATTTCTCATCTCACCATAATTAACTATTTCCTCAACACAGCATAAAACGCCTCTCACTGCAGAATAATTTTTGCCACAATCTCCCTGCTAAGACATCATCGGCGCCAGAATAGCTCAGTCAGTACAGTGGTCAGACCAAGGGTTGGAAGACAAGGGTTCAGTTCCAGCAGGAGTCGATCCAACGGCTACCGGGCGTCTTTCCTGGCACCCGCCTCAATCCATTGCCGAGGTTAAGAATGCATGGCGTTATACGTCTCTGTGTGGGGTGGTTCTTAGGTAAGTAAAAGAGACAAGTTTACTTCTGATGACTGTCTTCTGGGTTGCAGCGCCGTGTAGGTCCTTGCTGCCTCCATTATCAGGATGATGAAACGGTAAACTTCTACCAGACTACACGCCGTGAGAACCTAAAATCCTACTAAGTTTACCTCTGTTTAGATGTGATGTTAATGTGTACTGCGAGGAACTACAGACTGGCAGTTTATTTAAATGGACTAAGCAAGGACACTGACGAACCGAAACAAACCTAAAATTCCAATATTACAGAGGTTTCTTAAATTTCTATTTCGACATGCGTCAGGCCTCCTGGGACAAAGGATCAAAACATAGCAACGCCTGTACTTTTGGAAAATAAATAGAGACAACAGACAAAACACGTGTTCTTCGAGCACGATTCGAATCAACAACCCCAGAGCTCAGTGCGCAAGACCGCGCAGCTATCGAGATCGGCACGTATTTGTTATAATCAAAGCAATTAATGGTTTTATCCGCAACTCTGAAAATACCAAAGACGTGTTTATTAACTGCAGGTCTGAGTTCAAGGATGAACACGGAGAACTTAGCAAACTAGCACTGCGCACACGCACAGACATCCAGACTGCGTCGTCTGACGAAGACGAAAATATGTCCATAATCAAAGGCAGCCGTGAAGACGGGTCGTGCATAAAATTAGCGACTTGGCACGAGGGGTGGGCTATTTTTGGCGCCACCCACGAGCACCAAGAAGGAAAGTAGGCGGCACAACCTCACAGTGGAGGTGCAAATGCCCGTTCAACGACGTATATTTTCCGTCCCTTGCACCAACAAATATTATATTATTTATTCCGTCTGAATTCAACGGGTTTGATATCTCGCTTAATCAGCACAAATATCGATAACAGAAACCTGCAGGTTCTCGGCGGTGTATTCTTGGATTCAGTTGTACTTCGGCAACCGTACCCTTTGACGCAGAAGGCTAGTCTTAATGTTATTTAAATATCCAGTCCTTACCTCAAATAAAACAAAACTCATAACCATTACAAAGATTAAATGGTTAATGCTATTTAAGGAAATAATCGATGTTTATTGTTAAAATCATATTAAACCGATTAATACCTAACGCATAATTGTTTATTTTTTAAACCAAGCGACACATCAAGTTACCACAAGGCTTTAAATGGATGAACTAGCGATTCTCACGAGAAATTGCATCTGAGCTGTTTGATTATCGTGTTCGGGTGTAAGTCTGAATACATGAATCTGTAACATGCGTTGAGTCAAAATCACTGCGGTCAAAAAATTTAGAAGTCTAAACAGCGCAGAATGCTTCTACAAATCGTATACAAACCTTGAAGCAGCCTAGATTCTAGCAGCAGTGTTCAATATGCAACCCGCGTTGCATGACATCACGTCGGTGGACCAAGACGTGACATCCGCAGGGAACAACACCGCCTATTTCTTACGTCAGTTCATTCTACGAAATCATTCGAAAATGTGACAAAATTCAAATACGACAGTCGGACAAACCAAATTGCATTTTCAAATAAGTTAAGATTAGATTAAATTCTGAAGACTAAATCCATGAAGTTAATAAGATAAACCTGTTACACTGACCAATTTATATGCCCTCTTTGGTATTAAATTTAAACAAAATAGATCAAACGCGTCGTTCGTTTGTACAACTGAATGCAGGGTCAATGCAAGGGCATTTGGGACCCTAGGAGAGCATTCATCCTTGGGCACCTCTTCCCCCAACTAACTTCCTAAAATTAATTTTGCGCATTAGTATGAATAAAAATGTGCCGATTTGTCACATTGTCGATTTCACTACACACACAGATATTAGAATACAATACCAAGTACTGCTGGAGACATAGTACAAAGTCGCGAACACATTTATTTTTTTCTGGTCTTATCTATATATTTATAAACACATATTATATTTTATAATATTTCGCTTAATTTTTTATTCATTCTGTCCTCCAACCAATTTTGTCGCCCTAGGCGACAACCTATGTTGCCTAGTGGTTAAACCGACTGTGATTGTACGGTAAGGTAAGCTAACCTAACCCAACCTACCGTAAAACAGCAAAACGTTGTAATATGGCATAAAAGATACCGGAGGTACAAAACAGACAGGACCTCAGTATTAACGTATTTCTCTCGGGATTGCAGTACAACTCCAAGGAGTTTCAGCCCTTCTTCAGGAATTAAAAGTGAAGAAACCCAAACTTATTACGTAACCAGATGATTCAGAACTGTGTTCTTAAGAGCCCGCAACTGGATCCCATCTTTAACAAAATTAATTCAGTCCACACCCTCCTATAATAATACAGTCTACAACATTCTAGTCACGGAACTGCTTTTTACGAATGGATATGAATTCCACTTTACAGCTCACTTTTACCATCTCGTCTGGATCCTAATTATGCGACTGGGAGTGACAGAACTTCTAATGCCTCCATTTTTGTCCACGTTTCTGACAAGGAGAACAGGAATTCGCTTTACGGATATTAATATTCACACTAGCATTAAGTCCTTCTAGCACGTATCACGTAATCGTCAAACGGGACGTGTCGTCCGAGTCCCGGCAAACAAACACTACTCGCCCAATGACGCATCTACGATTCCTTTCCGACAGGATGCAATTTGCAGAATGCCACTACCATAACGTTAAACTCAAGTTTATGTGGAATACATGTTATTACAAACCAGACTTACAACTGGGGCATAGCTATTAAACCAATACGCCTATCTGGCGTGAAGAAAACTCAGTTGCATAAGTCTAAGTTAAAGTTTATATTAACTGTTTAGTGAGGTGACAGCCAAGAATAACCAATACCGTGGAGTCCAATGATGGTTTCTGGGATGTGGCGCAGTGCAGTCTTACCGACGTTTCCGAAGTGCTTGCTGCCTTATCAGGAACCTCACCCAGTGGAGCCTACGTTAAAGCTATCAACAAATACCAAACTACTATGAAAGCTTACTAAAGAGATTCACAAAACAATTACGTCGCTGATATATTTATTTATCCTTTTGAACACAGATTTTTTTAAACTGAATCTGCCATAAATATATTCATGTCGCTCCACGAACTACAGGGGGATCAACCCGAAATGAATCAAACACGGTTGATCTACTGTCAGTCACATCGAACTGACGATAGAGACTTCTGTCTCTGGAACGTCGGAAAATCAGGCTGCCACAACATGGCTCTTCTAAGAAGAAGAAGAAGAAGAAGAAGAAAATTACAAACGTCCCAGGAAACCACTGTGAAAACAGACGACTGTCTTCTGCGTTGTAGCGCCGTGTAGTCTGGTAGAAGTTTACCAGAGTTTCAGAGGCCCTTGCTGCCTCCATCATCTGGGTCAAAGTACACGGCGCTATAACATAGAAGGCAGCCATCTTCATATTCGAAGCCACATCCCCGAAAATGATACGTACCCTAGCCCTCTGGATGGTGCCTCCTTCTTCCGCCGCTGCAACTCCGCCATGTAGGCCGACATACGCTCGTTGGAGGTAAGGAGGTTCTTGGCCGCCTCCAAGGTTTGCGTCTGGTGACGACAGGCGGCCAGCAGTTTGGTCGTACCCTCGCGCATCTTGATTTCCAGGTCAATTTTCTGCTCCAGATCATATTCCTGCAATAAACGGTTTCCATTACACATATATTAACTACCTATATGAAACAGAATCCTCCCTGTGAAGCTAATTGTCGCTCAGCTGGTCACATTTTATGAAACCAGAAAGTTCTCTACAACAGGTCGCCATCAGACCCTATCCAGAGCAAAATGAATTCTGTACACTCCTCGCGTGCTCTTTCTCTAATATCCATTTTGCAATTGTTTGGACCGCAAGGTTCTGTTCCCCGAAGTTACGAGAAAGGAAATAGAGTCAGATTCTCAGGACGATCAACAGATCACATGCTCTGAGTATGATTGAAACCCGCGATCTCAATGTTCAACTAGTTTCAGACCTGAAGCGACCAGCATCGATACCGTGGCACCATAATTATGTCGGAATTAACAACACATCTGTATCACTTCTTCAATTAATAGTTGGCAGACACTCTTATTACAAATTAATCATCACCCAAAGGTCGCAAATTATGAAGTACACGTCATGATATTATGAACTAGCAGACGATAAAGCAGTTCGTTAACATGGTCTTGTCCTTGCTAATGTCAAGTTCACAGTGACTCTATGTTAGGAATGCCCCGTCCTGACAGATTTAAAGCGACGCAACCTCGCAATCTGTTAAAATAGTATATTTACAAACAAATAACCTACAAGGTTGTACTATTAACGAATTGTAGTAGAACTTGATATTCGACATAGTGACCATCAGAGGCTGACACTGGACTCGACCCTGAGCCAAAACATATTTATTACTAAATCTTCAAAAATCAATTTTAATAGCATCACCGTTTCTCCCCAGACTTCTAATTGGCCACCCTCCAATATATTTTCCCGCCAAACTTCACACACTTTTTAGTCGATTTTACGGCCTACACGTCCGGCACTTCCCAACAGATTATCCTGACATTCCTTAAATGAGACTTGTTCAGTGGAGCCCTAATGTTCACAACCGCCTTCACAACAGCCCGCATGTCCGAACAACTGTAACATTTCATAGCATGCTAGTTCAATTATTAACGGGACATCATGTCTGTGAGTGTAGAATGATGTGATTGTTAACGAATAATGTATTATAAAGGAATCGCAAGGAAGCTGTTAACCTGGAACATAGCAAATACGAATTAAAACTATTAATCATTTGACCGCGACAACGAATAAAACACAACACCGCGTTAAATGCAGATCTAAGATGACACAGGGATTTTGGTACATTACCTCTGAACTGGCCGTCATCACAAAGCAGCCGTTCTTCTGTTCCTTTGCAAACAATGAATGAAGATGAATAAGAATGCGGTTTGACTACAGAAACTTCAAATCCTCAGTGATACGTCAGTCTAAAACAGACATTTTAGGCCTTGACATTGACACTTATTGAGTCTCCTGGTGCTTACAAACCGAAGAGTCGAACGCGCCTCCCTGGTCTAAATGTCCGGTTTCGGCTTACACTCTATCCAATCTACAAATTCTATTTCTTACATTTCCTATTTCTATCTACAGACTACATCCGCTCGCACCCAACCTTTCCAGTCCACCAATTTGTGTCTTTCGCTCTTATTAACTAATCTTCCCATTCCTCTTTGTACTTTTTTAAAAAATATAGTGTAAATATGGACCGACAACAATGGTCAGCTTTTATATGAACTCCTGCGTGCAATGTTATGTTACCTAAGAAACTAATTGCTATGTCATCTGTTTACTCGGCATTGCTGTGTTACATTATTGCCGTCAACAATCCGCTTTCGTTATTGCGGAAAGAGCTGAGCTGTGAATCGGTTATAGAAGAAGTGCATCGTGGACTAGATACTTTTGTGCTGGTAAAAGCGTTTTAGAATATCACAAGTACTTATCTTATACAAGAATTATTACATTGTATTACAGAGACGTATTTACGTCAGATTATCCAGAACCTTTTAATTACAATTTCTGGATCAATATTTGTAAATATTTCTTCTACGAACTCAAATCTCAAAATCTGGCTCCATCTTTCCTCTTTACTGCATATAGGACACATCCCCCGATCAATATTGAAATGCGATGAGAAAAAAATCCAAATGTATGTGACAATCGATTATATGAATTTGAGAAATCGGGATATCGATTTCACTACTTATGAATCCAGATTTTCCACTCATACGAACAAAAAATAAAGCCGCAATGGTATAACTGTTAGGCCACTTCGTTTACTGGAGAATTACTATAACAAAAGCCACAAAAAAATCTAAATCGATAAAGAAAAACAGCGTCGATACGACAAACAGCACAGAAGCAGGCCAACATCAACTCACGGCTTCATATGAGACAGTGGAGAGCCTTGTTGTGGCGGTACAGTGCACTCAAAGGGGCGGCGAAACAAAAACAGCGACCAGTGATGCCAACACCCTTCCCAGACGAATGAAACGGCCTATATTCGGTATCCAGACACAGCCAAGCAAGGAAAAGATAAAGTCATCTTTGTGCATTTTGAGCTTACGGCACTGTAGTAATAGTCAAAAAGGACGCTTCAATATTACTAGCTAAACAGTATACTCCAGGGGAGCCAAAGTCATGCATATTTCATGTAATGTCCGCAGGGGTTACAGTTCTTATGAGTCAGCCACTACCGCGGATGGCAAATGGCGGAAACATGCAGGAATGACCAAAGTTAGGAACCGTTGCACATACAAAGAACGTTCAACTACAACAGCTCAACTGTCGTAAAGTATCATTTCGGGGAGAGGAAACCTGAAAATCCATTAACATTTAGTACAGAAATTAAAATATCAAATCTGTTCCTGCCATATCTACTCCTACACCACCAATGTTTACCACCTTAATTTCATCAGAAACAACATTCATTCTCTGTTGTCACGCACATTTCCCTGTGTGTGTGTGTGTGGGGGGGGGGGCCTTGAACCTTTAACCAAATGCCGAGGTACAGCCTACTTGAAAACCAAAAGCGCTCGTCTTTGGCGCTGTGCATTTTCGGCTTCCAAATGAATGACTGTACGCCTTCATGCATCTCGTACCAGACCTACTATTCGACGTCACTATATAAATTTCATACATTACAATGATCAACTGGCTATCACCACAGCACAATAGTCCCTGAAGTCATAATACTGTTTCCCACCCGGGGCCACAACGTCCGGAGACCGGCTCTGGGACCCACCAGGCCTCATCCAATGGACACCGGGGTTATTTCGTTCGTGGTAAAGCAACCAGGGCGGACGGAATCGGCAGGGAGTGACATGAAAGGCGGAGATGAGAAATACAAAAGATTTTGGTTGGAGAGTCTGCATGGAAGACAGCACTGGGAAGATATAAGCGTAGATGGGAGGACAATATTAAAAAGGGTCTTGAGGAAATCGGGCGGGCAAGGCGGTGTGGACTAGATTCATGTAAAGACGCTAATGAACCTTCGCGTTCCATAAAATGCGGGAATTTCTTGATTAGCAGAGCGACCATCATCTTCTCGAGGCGGAATCTGCTCCATGCTAGTTGGGTCACGAAGAAAGACAGGCAGGCCCACATAAATGCTCAACGGGGTAATAACCACCACCACACGAAAATCGTACACCCGCATCAAAGGCTGATTTCAATGTTCTGAAATATGTCTTCCTATCACAGAGTTACAACTGGCTCTACACTGGGTTTCGACAACGAAGAACAAAATAGAACAGGGCGGATAATAATCGTGTCATTTAGACCTATTACATCACCATGCTCGTCTGGCGGTTTACCAGCAGGGATCCTGTAATTGAGGAAATGGCGCCTGAAACTGCACACCCCCCTTCGCCATTATTATTATCTCGGGCAACGAACTCAAAGCCCGCGAATACGACCACTACAGTTAACAAACAACCTACATTTTATCTGAACAATCAACAGACTGTTTAATGATGCCTACTACGATTTGAAGGTTAAAATATATTTGTTAAAGTTATGCAGTCGTCTGAAACAAGTTTAAAAAGTGTCACGGTTTATTTAACGACCTTGTATCATATTCAGTGACTTCACAATAAAAGAAAACCTGAACAAAAGAGACTAGTTGGGAGAATTTTGTGTGTATGAGAGGATAACATTGCGACGGATCTTGAGGAAACAGGGTATGACAATGCATGCAGTAATCATCTGGCTCACGACAGTGTAAAATGGCGGGTTCTTGTGAAGACGGTAAAAAAATATTTGTGTCCCACAAAAGAGGATGTGACAATTTCGTGATTAGCCTGCTTTCTAAAGCGTGCTGACAAATATTTTAACGCAGTACGTCAATGTAAAGCATTAGCTCATACGTACAGATGGACACAGACATGCCTGAGGTTCATTGCACTCGTCAGCTTTACAAACACGGAGAACCTGCCAATGAAATCAACAATTTGCATACGCCATTCACAACTGAAATATTCTGACAAATGCAATGAGGTATTGTGAAGTATCTATACAGGTCGGAGGCTCGGAACATTAACATAAATTATAAATTCTGAACCTAAAAGGAAGACACACCGAGTCCATTTCTTTTACTGTATTTATAGGCTGGCTAATTATCAAAGCTACAACTGAAATTATATGACCATTTCCACCTTATAACAGACGCCGTCACGAAATGATAATTTGAATTTGACTCATTTTACCATGTCATCAGGAATGTCAAGTAGTGAATGGATAATAACTTTCAATTATGAAGTGATGTTGAAGTGTTCGTGGTCTATTTTATGCAAACAAACAGTTTTTTCCTGTAAGATCAGAGGAAGAACACAAAATGCGAAATCAGGCTAGATTGTCAAGATTCGAACCCGGTATCTACCAAATACGAATATTAGCCACTACACCACAAAGCCACTGCCGGATAATTTCAAAGATCGTGTGTAGCAGAAAATATGTTGCAACATATTAACCAGCCTTTGCACAACATACCGACTTCCAAGAGTTCTTACTTATACAATGTAAACTACTACTACTCCTTCAGCGGGTGATACACATCGTATATCGCTGTTTGTCTTCAAGGAGGGAAGCCTTCTATCCCTTGGCGAGGTACGGGGTGGGGAGGGGGGGTCTTGATTATTTATAAAACAGAGCAAAGTGTCTCTCCTGCGAGCGGTGATGGGATGTGGCATGTGGAGTTCACAAGTTTTCCGGCGACAAGCAAACACAGACTCTTAAGCACCAAGAATCTCAATATTTTAATTACTATTACAGATATTTGCACTTCTGCTTTCTTCCTAACCGAGCAGGTAACACTTTAGATTTGTATTCTGGGTGTTCCCAACTACACATTCAATTACCGAATATTCGAACTTAAAATTTTTCACAGATTTAAAAAAAGCATTCAGTTTAAATATCGAAACAGTACTTAAAATTTTTTATCCATTCACCACCATTCATTACCAGTTTCCAATCTCATTCTATACTACTCACACAGTGTCTTTAATTGCTGTTAAGTAACTCATCAACAGTCCAGAGATAAGTTCTTGCGAATTCTCAGCAATGATGCAGGGGCCATTAAAATTTCGTACAAACCCACGGATATACCGCAGCCGATCTGATAATTAATATTACATTACATGTACAAAACCATTTTACCCTAAGGTTTAACTCCATAGACTCATACTAAAGACAGACATCAGGTCTTCACAACTCGTCGTGGGGAGATGGATGGTTGCCTGCCCCAGCGGATCTAATTCTGGTTATAATGATTTTCATTGTCTTCTGCTGACAGAAGCAATCGGGATATCCAAACAATGACTCTCCCTCAAAATCCCATCTATTTACTCTGTGCTCCACTGCATTCTCCCCTTTATTTGTCACATTTCACTGCTCTAAAGAGTGTCTTTGCCTCAAAGTTTCAGCAAAAAGCAAAGCACAGCGCGGCTTCCATGGGACAAATCAGTTCCAAATCAATAATTTTTTTAACTGTTTGCATGTGCGTGCAGTACCTGCCATTCTAATCAATACAATGGTCCACTTTATATGATACAGTATACATATCTACTGTTGATCAGGATTAAAATCCGCTACACCAACGATGATAGCCGAGTTTTGAACGCTTCTGCGTATCTAATGTCGTGTCCTCGTGAGCCAATCAGCTTCAATCTGTTGCTGTAAGTTCAATCGTGAGCCAGTATTTATAGAACCCGCAAGCCAATTTTCGGGTTCACAAAACACCGTCCTTGGACCCTATTCTGAGCCATACAAAACCAGCATGTATCTTGCGTCGTGCTTATTTAATCCCCACTTCAATACTATCCTCCGAGTCTATTGCCCCAAGTGGTCTCTTACCTTCGGGTTTTCTGAATAAAATGTTGAATTACTTCTAATCCCATTGATGCATGCTATATTCCCTCCCCACCCACCCTCGTTGGTGTCATAATCCTAATAACTGACTAGCTCTACCAAAACACATGAGACAAATGAACCTCAACACCAATGAAACGTTCAGCACAGTAGAACACGTTTGGCAATTGAAATACACATTTCTCTTTTGCCTTAAAACTGACAAACGACAGGCTCGTTAAATATACGATGGCCTTGACTTCTTTATCATATATCCGCCGGTACTGACAAGCCATCCGCGTATAAACGCTGTCAACTGTTCTATATTTGCATAGCGACAGCCACTGTCTCCTCAGCAAATGTGCAAGTTCTGTAGCAGCTAAATTCCAATAATACCACAGTTACAACGCCCCTTGTGTTAAAAGACAATGAACTTCGTGGTGTTCATACGCAAGCAACAAACTAGCTCGCTCTCTGCTCCAATCAGCGACTTCTATGGAACTGCAGACAAAGCCAAAAAACAATGTCCTTATGAAGGAGAGCAGAATTTGTTTTTAATTAAGGGTGATTCTTCGTAGTTCATTTTATTGAAGAGTGTTGGAACTGCAATGACAATGGTTGCTGACTTTTATTGATTTATAGTTAAACAGTTTTATAGCATAATGATGACGACGATAACAGCAATCCAAAAATTCTACCCGTTCTTCAGGTTTAAAATATCCAGTGCTTTCGTAATGGAAATAAAAATAACGAAGAATTTTAATAGGTTTAAAGATCCAGGCACATAATTCTCGTTCTTGACACGCACACATTTAACGGAAATTTTAAAAAAGAAACGTGAAAAGATGAAGAAAATAACAAGGAATATCAAAGAACAAAGAAAAAAGATAACTCTTCTGTTCAGCAACAGTGCATATACGTATATATCTATCGTCTGTGTTTGTATGTGTATAAACCTGTACGAAACGGAAACAGTGTTCAGGTACTGATGACTTACGACGGAAGAAAAAAACTCGCATTTTGGCCACGCCCAAGGTGTGCCGCCGATATAGAACAGACAGAAAGAGTCCACCATTATTATTACTAATTAGTGTATAGAGCGGACTTTTCGTGCAAATGTAAACGGGTCGAATTAATGAAATCACACAGACAACAATCCGTTGGAGGAGAAGCAGATTCGAATCCATTCATGCTACTCTGCTGCTCAGTCTTCTACAACTATTTCGTGTCCATAACATTTATTCTGATTCAGTGAACCATCCCGAAATTCGACCGATATAGAACAGACAGAAAGAATCCACCATTATTATTATTAATTAGTGTATAGAGCGGACTTTTAGTGCAAATGTAAACGGGTCGAATTAATTAAATCACAACATTTATCCTGATTCAGTGAACCATCCCGAAATTCGAAAGTGTCAAGTATCAAGTCACGTCATCTGTCGCGATTTAGCGAACCTACCAGAAAAATACTGAGAGCCATGTTGCAGTCTTCTGGCACATAGATGTACTGGAACCAGCACAGAATTGCGTGTGGAGTGAGATGATCCCAATAAACGACATGACAAGAGTACACTCCTGTTACCAGGTGCACTGGACTCCAACCCCCTGATATCATGCCTTCCATATATTAAGGTCGCGGTTAGATTATCCCGACAGTTTGGGAGAAAACTCCACGCATCATAAATAATTTAGCATATTAGTAGGGTCGATGGTAAGACACTGATTATATGAAATATGCAGATTGATACAACAGTGGCCACGCTTTTAGTAAGGGACAATGTTTCGTTTCTGAACCAAACAGCACCAATTGAAGGAACCAGTTAGGAGACCGACTGGATCTGGGACTCGGTTCCAAACACCCGTCGTTCACTTCCATCAGGCCCGTTCGCCAGTCGATCCTACGTAATCCGTGGGTAAAGTGACTCGTAATGAGAAATCCGATCATGGTAAATGTCCAGCCCTAAGTCGAAGTGAGAAGCAGGCCTGGAGTGGTCAACCTATTGACAGTCACCAACAAACAATCCAGTAGCCTGCCGTTTGATTATGGTGCGACAGTGAAAGGTTTTTGCACAAAGATCAGAGGAACGAGGCAGACGAATGCTGGAGGCCCAGGCCCAGGCCAAGCCATTCGCCGCTCCTCCAACTTGGTGACGTAACCGGCATACTGAATGGGTTCATGACGACCCACGCGTGCTATCCTAGGAGCTACGAGTATTTTACATAGTCCAAACCCGCTGAGTTTAGGTTAACTACACCGTCTCAGCTGCTTGGGACGACAGCCAAAGTCAAATGAGGTGTGATCATGTATGTTGAATATGTAAAGAGATCGTTGACGAAGATCAACAGCAGAGACGGTAAAATCCATACAAGAATAAAATATTTTGTCCCCAAGCTACGTGAATGTACGGTATAAGCCTTCTGTATCGAAATATTTTTAAAAAGTGAGAAAATGTTTACACGATATATAAGTTTAGGTATGTACCCTTTTTGCACAACGATGAACTTTTTAGTTTTCGAGATTAGATACAAATGTATGATCTTCCTATTAACCGCTTGCTTCATAAGTCTGCAAAGCTCATCCTAACAATATCAGGTTAAGAGTACGTTATATATTGCGAATCATCTGTTTTCAAATTTTCTACAACCCTGTTACTTACTCTGTTTTAGTTTCAAATACATCCATTGCCCTGTTCACAAACAAAAAACTACGTCCTTACCTTAGAGACAGAGACTGATTCAAACCCATACGTAAAACAGGTGAGTGCTCTTTGGACTTTGCTTTACGTAAAGACAGGAAAATAAACGATTCTGAACTTCTTGGTAGAAAACATTCCCAGAAGTTAATCTGATCTTTAAGACGACTGTCTTCTGGGTCATGCCTTGCAGCAAGCACCTGCGAAACGTCGGATAAACTTCTACAAGACAACACGGTGCAAATATCCAGAACTCACCGCCGTGAGAATCTCCTTTCTTCGTAAATATAATTTTGATTTGTTACTGCCATTCCCAAATATTTTAATTTTGCCATATTTCCAAAAGATTTCTTAGCTACTTTATATCACGATCCTATTCTGCATATTTTAACAGAGCAAGCTTTAAACATGTTAAAAACATCACTTAGAACTTGATGAACAGATTCAGAGAAACATAAATCCTTCGAAGACGAAGCTCACTGAAACATTAAAATGTTAAGTGCCTATGGTCAAACAATTGCAGTTTCAATTTGGAGCTCGTGTTCCTGTTAACGCGTACTGAATCTGTAACACTATGAGTATATATTACAAATTAGTAGACTTTCCGTTCAACTTTCATTGGATATTACATTATCTGGGTCCATAAATAACCCAAAGTTACTTTAGAGGGATTGTTTCCTGTTACATGCCAGTATCCTGCGTGACAAAACGTCACTATCCAGCGGAAATGGAAGTGGAAAGCCAATAAGATAAGATAAACGCGTTTCATTGCACAAACAGTTGCAAAGCAAAGTACATGGGGGCGAACAGCAAGTACAACCTTTGTTAACATGTATAATTTAGCCCCCTCATCAAGTTGGTAAACAGTTTGTATACTTGTCGCAAGATATCTCCGAGCTCCGTTGACCTTTGCAAATACACATGTTGATGGTCAGCCAGTCGCGATGCAGAGGGTGGGAGGGGAAGAGACAGCGCATAAGGAATCGTATTCCCCTCCCGCCCTTTCCATTTAGTCACCCCTCTTACTGTGGCATCCCAGGTTCCCAGATATTTTGCGTCAAATATAAATATACCTACAACCAACGAATTTCTTGATAATCGCATCTCTGTTCAGACAGGGCAAAGCTAAGTGGCGCATAAAAACAATTTTTAGTTGCGAACGCGACTGAAATGTAGGAATGTTCAGAGTTTAATACAAAGTTGAATTAAAATCTGAGGAGCGCGTAGAAGACGGAGGCACCAGAAGTAAGCATCCCCAGAGGATGAACCCGCGATAAAACTGTATCAACTGTAGGACAATAATCAGATTACAACTGATTAATTTCCTTCCAGGTATCGTCATTTTTATTTCGTATCAGTTCGTCACAACCGAGACAAGCTGTGTACTACACCGGCAGGTAATAAACATTTGCTCATAAATCTGATTTTGCTTTACTTTCATAATACAAAAAGAAAGTCGTTCGTCAAAAGCAGTCGTGTGGACTCCAACCGATAACTTTGCTTT
Organism: Zootermopsis nevadensis; assembly: GCF_000696155.1. The sequence goes on from NW_019060188.1 coordinate 229,078, forward strand.
GTTCTTCGCTGGACATGTGAAGCGATTCATCCGACCCGCCAGACCCTTGTGACGTAGGACAACTCTGCCGGAAAAAGCGGATTTATGGACAGGAAGCAGATACACGCAGAGAGGCTACGGGTCGTGTGACTTCCAACACCCCAGTTCATCTAACGAACAAATTAATTTGGTAAACATCCAAAAGGTTCTAAACACTGTGCAATCAAATTTTAGAAATAAACCCAAATATAAAAATCATTCGAGCTGCAACATTCTGACAGACGGAATGACGTGACGAAATTTACCTGGAGGAAATTTAAAAAGTCAGGATTGCTGAATGATGTCGGTATATAAATCAGATATCCTCTGACTGGAACCGGATGTCTGTACAAACAGTTTAGTAACTTGTTCACAAACATCAGCGTTATACGAATTCCTGAAATCATCACAGCCTGCTCCTTGCATCACGTAACGCCGCGAGCAGGTTCCTAGGAGTTGCAGGGTGCGGTCTTGTCCACCCACCACGACGGGATTCCGTACTAACCATGCACCACTTTGCATCTACCACTCCGGAAACAAGTGGTAACTACAAGTACCACTTAATTTAACATTTATTAACTTCATCGTGCTCGCAACGTGTTATTTAGAGGTTCCGCATGATTATCCTACAAAGATTCCTTCAACACTGCTTATTTTTCTGGACTTGCTCTATCTTTTCGTATTCTGAAATGAAACCACTGCGTTTCGGGAGCTGAATACTCCAGTCTTCAAGTGAAAATGCATATTGTGTTGGGTCCCACCGCAGTCCCTGCACCATAAAACCCCTTGGAGTCACAAATATTTAATTTTTCTATAAGCTACTTTCACCAACCGATCTTTGTAATGAAGAAACACTGTGACGATGTTGATCTGCGTACTAACGCCATGCGGACTTGTAGGTATAAAGCAAAGTTTCCTAAGAACATACCGCCTCCATCTTCAGGGCTATTCCGCATCAATGGGCTATTGATCGAGACTTGTCGTCTTCTACAGACCCAACTGGGTACGTACCTTTCACTTGAAGACGGAAGCAGAGCCATCTCTTAAAACGTAGGGCTCTGTAGAACCCATAGTAATGGAAATGGCGGAACTATCCATATGCTATCGCCAGGACTGCAATACAGTTTTCTAAATAAATTTTTGATTGACATTTTTACGGAGTCAGCCCTTGGAAAAGTAGGCTTAATAATATTTTATTCACGTTTAAATATAAATCGAATTGTCGTTTTCAAATGTAAAGCAATGTCCCACAGGTTTACAGCTGAAGAAGACCGAAGAATCGATACAGATTTAATAAAATAAATTCATAATATCGAACTAATATAGAAGTAATTATCGCCCATGTTGGTGTAGATCCAACGACTAAATCTGACCGAAATTCACTACGTGGACTGCAGAAGTACACATACGGACGGACGTTATCTGACCACTTCTCGACAAGCGTGAAAAAACCTAACGTGTCTGAAGAAAATTTATCAATCATGGCTTGTGCGTAATGCAACTCATATTCTACATAACACGAGTAGCGTCGGAAGGTGTGCAGTAGTTCAGGTAGCCTTCAAATGTTTCGCTCCTTACGTATAAACAGACATTACGTCACTGTGATTATGCCACGCTGACGGGTGGTGTGACAAAGTAGCATCTGGTGACGGATTCTTATGCAAATGTTCCAAGAAAAGTCCATTTTGTTGAGAAGAGCAAATTTCTTTTCCCATGTGCGTATCAGAAACCCCTCACATATAACCCGCAGGTCCCGCTACATTCATTACAGACGCGCATTTATAACCTCCAAGAGGCCGTCATTAACGACAGATTCTTTCTTTGGAATAAACTACAGAAATTATCAAATCATTGTCCGCGGTGTAAGGCATCATAAATGCTTCCCGAAGTGAGAATAAAATTGTCCATACTGTCATGATAACACGTTCTTTATGTATGTGAGAAACGTCAGTAAACCGTCCGTTTGCTCCCTAATTTATCAACTATAGGATAACAGAACTGTCAGTTCTGTTATCCTTCGTCAAACACTACAACCAGCTTCCTTTGTGTTATTTTAACATAATGTTAGCATTCAAATCAGTGTAAATGAGGGAAGGTTAATTTTATTTACACATGCAATCTTTTTCTCAGCGTTAGTTTCTCTTGCAGATTTTACTTTTAGGTCGTTTAAATTCAAGAAATACTTTCCCCACTTCGCCACTCTGTTAAGCGGGTAGTATCATCACGTGGTACATCTCGTTTTCACGGAAAATTCTCCGATTCTTACACACGGCGTTAAAAGAAGTGAGATTTCACGAGAAACAAACAAAGATGTATTCTGGAATGTTGTGTTTCGCGCCTCTCATACGTCGGTCAATTTATACGAGACTACACGGCACAGCATCCCAGAAGACAGTGTTCTTCAGGACGGTAAAACCATTACACCTGTAGGAAATGTCATTAGTAAACAAAGATTAAGTTAAAGTTTATGGTGGTCTTCTTACACCATCAACATAAGAAATGAGGTTTCCAAGGAAGTTAAATGTCGATGCTGACCTTAAGAGTTGAAACGCCCTGTAGAATAGGTAGATATCAACGGTGAAAAGAACAGACTGCCTCTATCTTTCAATGCTGAGGTGCGTTTTACCCAGAAGACGAGCATCGATATTTTGACCGCGGCCATAACCTCAAATCACGCAGGGTCTACAGTTTAGAGTTTCATCAAAACGCTGGAGACTGCTCTCTTCAACATCAAGTTATGACGGTTATGGGATCCATTAAGCACAGAGGGTGTTTTCCCAGCGACAAAGACCGTCCTAGTTTCAAGCTGAGAGGACGAGAAAGTTACAGACGGTTGCTTATTTAAAATGAGTAGGTTCTTGGCCATATTCCAGCAGTGCTGTTACTTTAGGCAGGTAAACAACTTACAAAGAGAGCAAACTTGCACTTCAACGTACATTTCCCTTCCCCGAAAACGGAACTTATTCGCCTGTGGTTATGGGGACATTTTCTGCTTGATGGATAACTATACAGTTCGCGAATTCTGAACCCAGCATAAAATCATTGCGATTTAAGTCCTTTGACGTGTACCAACCAACTCCAGAACGTAGAGAAATTTCGTAGATCTCCACAGACAACTATCTCCACATAGCAGAGTCCTTTTATAGTTGAGAACAAATCTTCCCATACAGAATGAGGTTCTCATGGTGGTGATTCTTCCCGTAAATCTTCACACACCTTAGTTCTCGTTTTCCTTTGTGTTTATGTTTTACTATATAGTGACGTAGGCGAAGGAACTAATAACATTACTGAGCGATATGGGACTTTTTCTAGGTGATTTCGCTTTTGATATTTTAAAACCATAGCCCATTCCAAAAAATAACTTATTCTAACGGAACTGTTACTTTAAACCAACATAGAGCAAATTCTTTAGAAACTGGTAGTTGCTCAGCTGCTGTAAAATTCCCTGCCTCTTATGAAATTCGAAGGTTCATCATCACCGTGTCCACAATAGCCCATCATTGCATCCCATGAGCCAGTTTAATCCAGAACACACACTCACTCATTGTTTCTTTACGATCACAGCATCAACTTGTGCGTCGAACTTAATCCATTTTAACTTTCTAGTCTTTCTACCGTATTGCTACTACAAAACGAGACGCTCTGCTGGCCTAAACAACCAACCAGACGATCGTGACCTCTCATTTAAAGGTCCTACAATGACCCTAACAACTGATCCTGACAGCGAGACACAGCTGCCTTCGGATCGGTCCAATGCAATAGTAATAAATCCTTGCCAACAAGTCCCTATGCGCCTTTTTACAACCCACAGAAAAGTAATTAGTATAATGGGTGGCCCTAATGATTTGCAAACTTGTGCAGTATTCAAAAGGCCTTCGATTTAATCCTATCTGCGGTCAATGGCACTGAAATTAAAAAAAAAATTATACAAAATTGCCAGTGTGACAGCCAATAACCTGACGACATTTGAAGAACCGTCTCCCGAAACGTCGTGCACGCCTGTGACAATGGTTAATATAACAGGCGTAGATAAATCAACCCCATTCTACCCCATGTACAAAAATTCCACTATAACTAAATTAATTTCTTGCAGCAAAGTCCTTCTTTAAAATATGACAGTCATTCAGCTGGTCATGAAATTTGCCGTCTGTTATGGATCTCCAATGTTCATTAATTACCGTGTTAATAAAAGAACGGCGCCATATTCAATCTGCCCCAGTTGTACCGGGTCAATAACCTTACACCATATTTCTTTAATATCCATTTTAATCCAGGAGTCTGCACGTCTTACCCAGTTCATCCCCTTTGATCTGATCAAGCTGATCACTGAAGATCAGAAATGTATCCCATTTAACCAATGTCTAAGCCCGGTCTAGAAGTCGGGGCGTGCGGAAATGCAATATACTAAAATATTTCTGCCATTCTAAGTGGTCTGGCAAGTACTGAGGTGCACTGCTAGCCAGACCGAAGTATTCGCCACTGCATTTAATCCTATTTATGGAAGATCCATTTAACACTACGAAGCCATGCTGGGAAGTAACAGTTTATTATAAATATTTCTGCCGGAATAGACAGTCCATTAAAACAAAAACGGGCACTTTTCTCCGTCATGGCTGCGGTTGCAAAATGAAAAATCTCCGCCCCTCCCGTGAATCGAATTCTGGTCATCAAACAAGTAGCATATTCACTATTCTGACAAACCAATTTCGGCTGATATGGGATGGGCCATATTTTTAACGGCGTCTCAATATTATCGATTAATTATACGTACACGTAATTGAGTGTATTTTCAGGCAGGTTAAGGTCAATGACTTTGCGTATTTCTGCGAGCCATGCAGACAAAGATTTGTTCAATATCAGTTGTGAGTGTTACGGTCGAGTTGTGTTACTATCGTTACAGAATTTTCCCCTATTTCACAAGTTCGAATAATTTATTGAACACACTCCACTTTTCGAGGTCAGCAACCATGCAATGCCTTTATCACGTCACTTCAGCCTTGCACCCAACAGGGCAAAGCGAAAGTACATATACTTGCTTCAAACTTATGAACCCAAGGGGAAATCCCACCAGTACGCTCAGCTGGCGAGATCACTAGGATAAATCTTACCCCCCCCCCCAACTTACGTTGCAGAAAGGGGGAAAGAATGAAGGGGCGGAAGGGAAGTTTTCCTACCCTACTGGAGGGGTGAACAAAGTTTAACATATTCTCATCATCTCTACATCTGGATTCTGTACTGATCTGCTATCAGCCCTTTGTGGTGGTAGACTGAACCATGAGACAGGCAGTGATGGTAACAATTCCATCCACAATGAAACAACGGCCTTACTTCATAACTGAGGATTATTTGTAATTTCCTTCCCTTTTAGACGCAAAATTCATCTGTCTCACGGTCAAAAATAAGATTTTGATTGCAAGACCAGAGCAAAACAAATGAATATTAACATGATAGGATGTCAGTGTGAACTGGATTCGACTGTATGGGGGCAGCGACCAGTGTCGGGCTCTTGTGAATACATTACCGAACGAACCTTTGGGTTCCAAATTCGGTGACCACATGAGCGGTTATTAAACATCGTCTTGTGGACTTTACTCCATGGAGGTGGTACAGGCATATGAAACTTTTCTGTTTCTCCATTCATAATTCAAAATCATGCAATCATACAACCATTCAAGGCCAACGAACTTCAGTATTTGATACAGAGTCACAGAGTTGCCAAATAATGGACGAAGCAACTAAAAGCACTTGTATGATCTGGAAATTGAAAATGTTGCACTGTACCAATCCTCCACACCCACCTACGCCATATGCGGGCTGATGTTCCTGAAAGCACAGAGGTGGGTGGACCTTACGCGGAAATGGATATTAGGGTAAATGCTGGAGACCCTCATCAGTCCAAACACAAAAGACAAATAATAACTCTGCCGTGTATTTCCAACACAAAAGCAGCGGATACATTAAACTAAAAATTCTGTTGGAAAAAGTGGGGTGGCAAGTCGCGGATACTTGAAATCTGCGGTTGGTGAGGGACTGCTGTACCCTACAATATGACAACCGTATCTTCTTCCCGTCTCTAAATCGGATTATATGCAGATTCTGTAACTACCGTGCCGTGTTGGGAAGGCATGAAGGTCCACTCATCCTCAACCGTTCTAGAGTCGCTAGAAATATTATGTCACTGTCCTGGTCACGATTTGATGATCCTCCTACCATGGCTCTGTCGAAGTGGCACTGGCCGATAACCACGTGTCTGCCAGGCAGATTGCGAACTTAATTTATTTGCGACCACTGTACCAGCTTGCGACTGCATTCTTCGACGTTTCGGGCTTGAACAAAAAAATGGCGCTTGCTACTTCACACGTGATCAGGGCGAGGGATCATTAAATCGCGACGCTACTTTAAAGCTAGTTCCCATCACATGGTCTTTGTACCCAAATGACATAACTGGTCAGTTTGCCGTAAACTTTAATGAACTACCTTGAGATTGTGCGCTATCTGACGGATGTAGTACAAATCCAAGTCCTGCAGAATCTCGATCTTGCCATAGCTGTCAGCCTCCCCGGGCGACTGCTGTGCGGCGGAGGGGCGACCCTGACGGTTATTGGTGGTCTGGTGGCCATTTGACTTACGATGGTCCCTGAGGCTCAGGGCCGCCAGAGGAGGGAAACACGAGTCCATTACACTACCACGGACAAAACTTCCCCGCTTAGAGGGGAGATATCAATAAAGAACTTAAATTTTTAGCATCATCATAACGATCGTATCGGAATCAAACTAAAAACCATTATGTGTGATACTTATATATTAACAAACATCACTTTGTGTAACCACTACAGTTTACCGTTCAATTCTGCCATAGAATATTTAAATTGCACAAAACACTGCACAAATGATTCAAAGCACTAATGTCAAGAATCCTCTTCAAACCGACTGTATGCAACACACAGAGGGATTCAGACGTTGGATATTTCTCCACACTACAATTCAGTTTTGATACGACTTTCGGTGCGCGGAAAATTCATTTAGATTTTCCATACTCGCAGCTGTACAAGTTTTAGAAATAAATCGTAACCTTAACAGGAAAACAAACTCCATTCAACACAAACCACTTCCCTCAATGCCTAGTTCAGAACTGTGCGTATTGTTCGGCACAAAAGGGTAGCCAAGGGGACTGTTGAGGGGGGGAAGTGGGGAGACGGGTTATTTGACGCAAGCGCGACTGATGGCACAGGGTGGACGTAGAAAACTGGTTATAGAAACACGTGCGCCGGCAAAATAATGCATGAGGTTCTCATTTATCGGCACCCCATGCCGGCGTAGAACACAGCATTTGTGCACTTCTTCGATCACTTATCGTGCTGCAGATTCACGCTTTCGGTCCATCGCTTTCACTTTCATATCAGTTTGTATATATCCATCTCTGAAGAGCTACTTCATCGCAGACAATTCTAGCAGTATTTAGAGAAAGAGATTGTTCACGGAGAAATTTCACTCAAAATTTACAAGACTCAAATGAGCAGTATACAGATATTTAGCAATCGCGGCACAAATTCAAGTACTGTCGTATGATTTATGTTTTAAAAAATAACAGTCCAATCAATAATTAAAGGCGTAAATACGAATATCATTATACTCCCAAAAAAAGGCAATTTGTTATCTTCACACATACGAAACTTCGGACAGGATTCAACTGCTATATCTTATTAATATCATCATTATACTAATACTGTTTTGTACGTTTAATAGTTCTAACTCTGGCACGAAATTTCACACTTAATTTAAATTTTCTTCCACAAACAACACAGGGCTTCTATTACGATATTCTTGATCGCGCACACAACTTGTGTGAAACACCAACACTCCAGGCAGTCAGCTTAATTCCACGTCCCTTTGTTGATACCGCACAGAAGGATGAGCCTAGAGAAACACAAACGAAGCAACAACCAGCTGCTAGGTGCCGCCTGGAACAACTGCGAGGCCAAGCCAGCGACCAGCGAACAGCCGTGGCGGGCTCGTCGGCAAGCTCAGTCAGCTGCTTCACCATTGTCGATTAGACAGGCTGCGAAACCTTTCATCAGACGTTGTCGCTGTGAAGGGCACTTCGCGCACAATGGCAAATGGGCGCATTGTCCCGTCGTCAAAGCGCGCATTATAGTCTCAAAACTATATAGCAAAATACAGCCACCATCATAGCTCTCTTACTTCTGCGCCATCGCCCTCATATTGGAGACATGAAGAACCTCTGAAACCCTACCAGACTGCACGGCACAACGCTGAAGATAGACATATTCAGACAAGGAATTTTGTGCCTTAATCACAGTTTCGTCACACAACATTCAACATGGCTGTTGCGCCGTGTAGTCTGGTACAACTTTATCGACGTTTCGGAGGTCCTTGCTGCCTCCATCATCAAGGCGATGATCAAACTACACAGTGCAACAACCCAGAAGACAGCCATCTTCAGACTCACCGCCGTGAAAACATCAAATCCTATGAAGTCAACATTCATTGTATTTTCCTGTTACCAGACACGAGTGAATTTAAGCATCACATGGGACTCCATCCCAAAGTTATATAAGGTATTTAAACAACAAACGCGGTTTCCAGGCATATTTATCTCCTTACCATAATGTAAATTAGCAGCTAAAGTG